>OX421971.1:6078931-6306431 GCA_949128135.1 Parasteatoda lunata | reverse complement strand
ATAATTATCTGCAATAGTTAATTTTAGCTTATTAGTTGATTTATACTATACTTTCACATGACGAAGCGAGTGATTATAATATATGCAACACCAGCTGATACAAAGAAATTGTCAGAATAGAACAACAAAATGACTCATTGTTCTGAAAGTTTTGCAGAGAGGTAGGACTAAAACTGCCATCTATTGAAAAATTTTCAAGATTTTTTATTTCAAATCATGTTGGTAAAACATACCATGTTCACATGTACCCCCTGTTCACATGTGCCCCCCTCTCCCCTATGTTTGTTGTTATTAAAAGTATCTTGCAGAAAGATATTAATGCTAGACAGTTTTGTCGCAGATGGCTCGGAAAAATTCTGCCACAGGGGACATATAAAAGTTACGTTAGAGTTGAAGCTTGCCAAAGTAACCACACTCACCCACCCAACTCAACTATTAGTCATAACCACGGAAAAATGTGCGTAATTTATTCCCCAGATAAACCGGGTAATTTTTAATAACTATTACTTAAACCGTAACATTACTATTTACCTTTTCATAAAAATGATGCTACTTCAAATGTAGACGCAAGGCGGCGAGTTGAGTTGCCAACTAATTTTTTTAAAAGAAATACACACAGGAACGTATTAAAACCAATCGAATAGTTTTTCTACGAATGCCCATTTTTCTTGTTTGAAGAAAGGAAGTTCTAAAAAAAAAATCGCAAATATTTGTGCATAAGGAAGAGGCACTTTAGCAGATGTACTGCGTAGACGAGGCTTCCCAATCCATATCGATATTCCCAATTTAATATCGAGGCAGAAACATTTCACCGAATATCGCTTAGAAAAGCCAACAACTACTTTAAAATCGCGCCGGGAGACAATTTTCACCGGAAATGATTTTAATTTAATTCCCCCAGGTGACGCTGCCTGCGTTACAGTTATGCGCATATATTTGAATGGATTGCATAATATTTGGTTTCAGCTGAGAAATATAAATTCCATATGTTGATGTGAGGGGGGGGAAGAGATATCGATATGTTCAGCCTAAGCCATTATTTATTTACATTTTAAATGGAGCATGCAAGGTGGCTACCGGTTGAAATTTATTTTCTGCCTTAAAAGTTCAAATACCATTTAAGCGAATCATCAAATGCTTTATGATAAACGCAGCAGGTGGTAAATAATATGAATATGTATGTTTCAGTATTCGTTAGTATAAAGTTGCATATTTATTTTATTAAGAGAATTGCATAAACTTGTATTTTAAACTTTATGTATATATAGTATGAACTTGTATAAACACTTAAGAGAATTCTCTACCGCTGGAGAAAATTTTCATGGCAAATACTGTTTCATTTCCGTAAAGGTATTTCAACATTTACATTTAAGTGAAAAATGAGTTCCAATAAACCTTGATTAACCCCATCAGGACTATGATCACTTATACGTGATCAAGCAAATCACGCCCCGTAATACCATGATTATGTTACTATCAATGCCCGAAAACAAGAGAATGTCGACTTTCACCAGTGAATGCTAACAATCGCATAGTCGCTTTAGTGAATGTCCGAAATAACTGTTATATCCGATTTGATATTAATTTAATCGTTGATTTTATTATATTTATTCGATATATTAATATTTGCTGTCGATAGATTAGGAGAAACATCAGTGTTCGGAGTCCCTTTAAAAAACGTTGATGCAGGGCATACCAGACACTTAACTAGTTCTAGTATATATTTCGGACATTTACCAAAGTGATTTTATATCCATCGTTGAACAGCCAACCTAATATCCGAGTATACGACTGCTAATGTTAAACGCTGTAGCCTTATAATTTTGAATCCAATCCAGAAGACAAAGAAATTCCTGGAGAAATTATTGGGGGAATGATGGTATTAACCCGCATATGAGGTACATGGAGAGGAAGACCACGGATAGTCTCCCACGGTTAGCTTGACAGCAAAAGAACTCTAAAACAAGATCCGTTCATCACTGAGAACGTCAGCACTGTGGTCAGGACGTGGATTCGTATCGACCAGCCATCGCTGGGATTCGAACCCGGTTCATCTCTTTGGAAGAAGGTAAAAGCTCTACACCACGGCACTCTAAGTACTATAAAAAATACTCTAATATTGTAGGGCCCGTATATAACGAGCGACTCTGAAAACAAAAGAATGCTCGTTCGAGGTTAGTACAAAATATATATCTATAAATAAAAGTAAAATAAACATATAAAACAGCGAATTGTTTCATTTTACATATTTTATTGCATATTGTACCCTCCTGTCTAAGATAGTTCTATAATGTTAATTTCCGGAATTTTTTGTTTATAAAATTTTAATCAGTTGAATAAAAAAGTATGCTTTCGAGAAATGAGTTACTTTATGTATGACTTTAAAACCGGAAATACTTCTCCAAATATTGTTCTCCTAATACCTTGAAACAGTGGGCTTACCTGGTTTCCTATTTCGAAACTATAACTATTTCGAAATTACACCTAAACTTATTACACAATAATGATGAATAAAAATATATTTTAACTGTCAGGCTCTAAATACTGACGGGCCCAACACTGACTTTCCAAAATGCCACGAACGAGTATTAGTTTGGACAAAGGAGAGTTATTGGTTATGTCCTAATATATAATGTAGTTGTAGTTCATTTACGTCGCACAAGAGCCACACAATGGGTTATTGGCAAAACATCCCTGAGGATGATCCAAAGACGTGCCATCACAATTTTGAACCTCTGCAGAGAGGATGCCACACCCGCTTCGATAGACTATACATTACTGACGCGCACACGAAATCGAACACTTTACAGTAGAGCAGTTTAGCAAGGACCAATACCACACACCCTCGGTCCTTACGCAGACTGATCCAAGTGGTCATATTATATATATATTCTAAACATTCAAATTTTAAAAAAATGAATAATGAACACCTTTTTTCTATCTACATCCTACCTCTTGTACAATAGTTCATTAAGCAAGTAATGTTTAATTTCGGTGGGGTTTTTGTTCCCCAAACCCTCCCCAAAACTACGCCACTGGGGGTAATTTTTATTCATTTATTTATTTTTGAATGCATTGCATTGTTATACCTGTTAATTTATATGCATTATAGTTAATTTATATACAATTATTAATTTAGATGAAATTTTGCACAATAGATGGCAGCACTCTGCTGAAGATTTCAAAGGTTATAGGTTTATACTCTACTCTAAGTGGACGGCATTTTTTTTGTTGCAAAATGGTGTTCTGTTATTGGAAACATTATATAGATAATTTATTTGCTAAAAAATAATTAAAGTTTTTTTTTTTTTATAATTTTTTGAAAATAATGCTCCTCGAACGCTTAACACTGCCACGCTGAAAGGCAGCCGCGTCAAGCAAAATATGTAGTTTCTACGAAACCTAAAAATTTTTAGGCATGTCATTCAAAATATCAATTTTTAACTACTAAGTTTATTTTATTTCATACTAAACATTTGATTTCCTCGAAGAAGTGAAAAAAAGTATCAAACAAAATACAATAAAGAAGTTTGATAAGTGTGTTGTTATTGTCATTTCAGATCGTTGGTATTGGTACCAACAAGCAAAGAGTCAGCTACTAAAGAATTTAGATGATGACAGGAACTACAACGTGGCAAAGAACTTGATTCTCTTTATTGGTGACGGAATGGGAATGACAACTGTGACCACGGCTAGAATACTCAGGGGACAGAAGAGAGGACAGACTGGAGAAGAGAATGAACTAGCTTTCGACAAATTTGAATATGTCGCCTTCGCTAAAGTAATTATTTATATTTTCCCCTTCCTTTATTACTAATATATATATAATAAGTTTTATTAACTGCGCTTAAACTGCAAGAATATAGAACTCATAAAATAAGTTAAAATATAAAGAAAACATAATAGAGATTAATAAAAAAAAGAAGAAGAAAATTTATTAAATTAACAATATAAATTTTTTTATTTCTTTAAAGATAAATTTATTAAAAAGCCGCATGATACTTACAGTTTTTCTCTACTTTGTTGGGATTAGCTATTAAAAATATGTTCTGCTTAATCTAATAATGTAAAGTTAAAAGGAATTATTTTTTATCTGTATTTGTTTTCCAGTTTGGTGTATGATTTAGTCGTGTTGTTCATTATTAATTTTGATTTATTTCACTCCGTTCGAAAGCCGGATATTTAGCTGGTTAGTGTATACAATATATTTATGATTCAATTCGAAATTTACAACCCTTTGTTTTGCAACGAAGAATCTTTCGTTAACTGACAATTGAAAGAACTTATGTAGAAATTTTCTTTTTATTTTACGTTTTTTGTTTAATATGTTTGCATGGAGTATACAGTTTTAAATGTATGTTATAGACGTACAACACAGACAGCCAAGTTGGGGATTCTGGTGCGTGCGCTACTGCCCTTCTATGTGGTGTGAAAGGACGTTTTGAAACTGTCGGATTAGATGATAGTGCGAGGTACGATAAGTGTCAGGCCAGTTTCAAGTCGAGAATACCATGCCTGGGAGATTGGGCTCAACTGGATGGTAAGCCATTTCTTATTCTACATTTGATTATTACACTGTAAACTATATGAACGACTAGTGATCTTTTCATTTCGAGCCGAAGCGAGTTTACCAATCAGGCAAAAGTATTTGCCGCTGTATTTGTACCAAACCGAATCAAGTACCAGTTTCCAAGAGTAAGGGTAAAGTAATCCTGTTTAAAAAGGATCACTCTTTATACAGAGACAGGATGCTTGGAATCTGGTATTCGATTAGGTTTGGAACAAATATAGTGATGGCTCAGGGGATAGAGCGTTCGCCTTCCAATGAGGTCGATATAAATTCCGCATCCGGCTTGCACCCACCACAGTGCGGACGTAAAATATCCTCAGTGGTAGACGGATCATGAGTTAGAGTCCCCTTGCCGTCAGGCTACCCGTGGGAGGTTTTCGTGATTTTCTTTTCCATGTAACGCAAATGTGAGTTAGTTCCAACAAAAAGTCCTCTACGAAGTCAAATTTCTCCCAATACTTGATCCAGGAGTTCCCTTGTCTTCTAGATTTGGTTCTAAATTACAAGGTTACGGAGTTGAAGATCGTAAACCCAAAAATTGAGGTGGCTGTTCAGCAACAGTTATAAATAAAATTAAATAAAAAAAGAGGATCTAGGGTCGCATGCTGACGTCTCATTGAGCTTAGAAAGTGTTAACTTTTTCAGTAGACAGATTGATGTCACACTTGTTTTTACAAAAGCATTACTGTGACCGTCACG
Organism: Parasteatoda lunata; assembly: GCA_949128135.1. Lineage (NCBI taxonomy): Eukaryota > Metazoa > Arthropoda > Arachnida > Araneae > Theridiidae > Parasteatoda > Parasteatoda lunata. The sequence goes on along the minus strand of OX421971.1, from coordinate 6,301,162 downwards.
GTTTGCTCACATTGACCCAGCCTTGACTTTAAAATAGCGTTGCTAAGAAGTCACTTTCGCTCGAGGCTGTCGTAGTCGGAGCCTGACTGAGACTAGGGCATACGGGGCAGTTGCCCGGGCACCCACATCAGAGGAGCCCCCAATCAAATAGAAAGTTTATTTTACGTTTCTTTGTTTAATGAACTTTTTTTACACAAAATATCAGCACGGTATAAAACCCCTTCAATTTAACGTTGGCTTCTTCATAAATCTATCGTATGAACACATAAATTCTTATTTCGTAATTCTTATTTCTTAAGGCGGAAAGCTGTTGAATTTTCGCAATTACGATGGACAAATTTAGCAAATGAAAAGCCTGTATTTTACATATCACAAAATGGAATATGTTTGCAAAAATACGAGCTCCTGATTGCTTTAATTGAGCCATGGTAATTGCGAAAATTTAGCTTAATTCTGCCCTTATGTCAGCCAGGATATGAATTTTTCGCAGATAGGTGGCAAAGTTAACTATCAGAAAGCTGCATCAACATAGAATTGTTAGAAAATCGATAAAATGGACAGAATGATACTCCGTCCGACCATTGGAGGAAAGGGGACTTAATAGCTATTTTAGGTTCTTGTCAATTTGCTTGTTACATGTGTATAATGAAGTGAAAAATTTAAATACCTCCATAAAGTTCTGTTCTTCATTACTGAAATAGTGAAGCAGAGGGGGGCGCCAAAGAAGTTTTTGTCCCGGGCCCCAATTAGGTTAAGTCGGAATTTCCAATTTCATACGTACAATACTTCACAGGTCCATCAATGGATGCAATTTAAAATGCCCTTATGACGATGAGTCAACAAAATTTGCTTATTTAGTGTTTCGTATAACTGAGTTAGCCATTACGAATAATGTATAATTTATCACTTTGGTGACACTTTTAAAACGCGAATGCACATTTTCGATGTACTTAATTCCTTAGAGGAAATAAAAGGACATAAAATAATTAAAACATTGCAATTATTTTATATTTACTCAACTCTTAAAATAAATATTCGCGGCCGAAAAAGGCATGAAAAGTTAAAGATTAAATGAATAAATTCGGAAAAAAAATGTATTGGAATAATAAACTGTTTGATAAAAATATGAATAAATATTTCTTTATTCCCTTATATTTAATGTATGTCAATTTCTTATTTAAACCATCTTGAACATAAGTGTATATTAAGTTGACTCCTGCGAAGTTCGTCTCCTTCAAGTAGTGAAGTAGTTACTAAATTTCAAAGTAGTTTGTAGTCATTAAATTTTTAAAAAAAGTAATTTTAGTTAACTACATATGCAACAAAGTAGTTGTAGTAAACTACAAAAATAATGTAGTTTTTCTGACCACTGATAGTGACCAATGAATCCATTTCACTAATGAAACTTGGTACAAAAGATATCGATCTCTTTTTCTCTGATCTTATGTATAAGCCACATATAATCCGGAATGTTATCACTTCCCCCGGGGAGTTTTCTGGAGTTAACGATAATTGTTATCACTCTTTGGAAAATTACCTATTAATGATCGGTTTCTGACTTGAATGTTTGACTGTTGGAAAATAAATTAATTTAGGGCTAACTTAGAGATTTTATATTTATTCTTTTCATTTACATTAAAATCGATTCTTTTTAGTTTTTTTTTAAATGGGGAAACGCAGTAATTCGCGGTCTGATTCTTAGGATTTATTTTCGCAAGTCCATATTGTTACGGCTGGTATTTTGTTCATTGGGAGAGTCTGATTTATACGCATGAGATTCTGTTTTAATAATGGAGGAGCAAAGGTCAGTTAAGTCCAATCATTATTTTCAATGTTAATACATTTTTGACTGACTAGCCTCTTCGATTAATGCAAGAACCGAGCACAACTGCAAAATTAATCTTCTGTGGTGTGAAAGAGGATCCTTTAAATTATATCTATACAGGCAGAATTATAAGATTTTATGACACGGGAATAGCATTTTCACTTGTTTATGCATCAATTGGTTCACATTGAAATGCAATACTTTAAATATGAATACAAATAGGAAGTTTATTCAAAAACTCTTCAATAAAAACCAGTTACATGTATGCTTAAATATAAAAAGCATATTGCCTATAAACTCCTGAAAAACATGTCATTATTAAAAAACCACAGAGTGTCTAATAATTCTTTCTAACTATTATAATATACTAATGCCTGATATAATAAATATTCTATATTTATATAATATATCGTCAAATTTATCCAATCGTCAAAATAATATTATAAGGCATCTAATTTAACCAATTGATTCAAGAACGTAAACAAGCGAACTGGTTTCAGTCGCTTAAAAACAATAAAACTGTATAAGGACTAATATATATATATATATATATATATATATATACAGCCACATTAATGTGATCACAACCTACTTTCGACGTCAACGTGTAATAACCAATCACAGAAGGCAGGTGGCAGCACATCACAGTGGAGTATATAAATAGGATGTCCTAGGGCATCGGAAAGCATTTCAATCGTTGGCGTAAGATTTATCCGACTTCCAAAGGGGCATGATTATTGGCTTTCGGGCCAAGGGTGGAAGCATTTCGGAAACAGCTGATTTTGTGAACTGTTCGTGTGCCGTCGTGGTAAAAGTATACCGTGCATGGCAAAATGGCACTATACAAAACAAGCGACGTGGCACATGTGGTGCACGCTATAGATGACAGAGGCGAACGAAGGCTACGGAGATGCGTTCAGGTGAATAGACGCGCAACTGTTGAGCAACTGACCGCCCAGATAAACCAAGGGGCTACCAAGAGTGTATCCTCAACAACTGTTCAGCGAACGTTGATGCGCATGAGCCTCCGCAGCAAATGCCTGGTTAATGAACCTATGCTGAGTTTTGTTCATCGGCGATGAAGACTGGGATTTGCACGCCAGTACCGCAACTGGACGTCTACAGAGTGGCAACAGGTGACTTTTTTCTGATGAATCACGGACAGATGGACGTTAGCGTATACGGCGTGAAACGTCTGAAAGCAAACACCCTGCAACAATTGCTGAAAGGCTGCAGGATGGAGGAGGGAACATTATGGTTTGGGGAATGTTTTCCTGGCATTCACTTTGTGCACTCATCATTGTGGAAGGCACGATGGATCAGCACAAGTACGCATCTGTCCTTGCGGACCATGTCCACCCCCTACATGCGAATGATTTTTCCTCAGAATGATGGCATCTACCAGCAGGACAATGCGAGATGTCATACAGCTCGCAGTGTATGTGCGTGGTTCGAAGAGCACCAGGATGAATTTACCGTACTCCCCTGGCCAGCAAACTCACCGGATTTAAACCCAATCGAGAATCTGTGGGACCACCTCGATCGGGTTGTTCGCGCCATGGATCCTCAACCGCGTAATCTAGCGCAGCTGGCCGCTACACTGGAGTCGGCATGGCTCAACATCCCAGTGAACACCTTCAGAAACCTAATTGACTCTCTTCCTGCACGTCTCGCAGCGGTCCTCTCTGCCAAAGGTGGTCACATTAATGTGACTGGACTGTATATATATATGTGTGTGTGTGTGTGTAATTAATATGACTCATTGTATACACTTTACTGGTATATAATTCCCATCTAAAATATTTTAAAACTAGGTTGTGTTGAAGACGTCTGAGACACGTTAATTATTGTTTTGACGTAGGAAACAAATGACGTCTCTCACACGCATGTCAAGGGGTTCAATTCAACTTTTTTGCCCTTCTCAACAGCAAATATTGAATTTAAGAAATGTTAGGAAATTATCAAATACTTGGAATTTAGTGAACTGTTTAATACTTCTTTTTTATTTTGTTTAAGAAATTAAGTACATCGAAAATACATTTCCTTCCTTTGAAGTAACATCAATGCTTCACGAGTGAAAGTGATAAATTATTCATATACTCAAATATTAGTTATAAGCACTTGTTAACTCTCAGTCATATAGGTATTTTAAATTGTGTCCATTGATTGAACAGCGAAGATTCATTATATTCGAAAAATGAGTTGTGTTAGAACTCCGTTTCTTTACTACGCTAACGAAAAAAGTAGTTGCCAGGAATCAGCTACAAACTTCTGTTTTTTTATCGCACTACTCACTACACTACCTTTTTTTAAAAAATAAAAAAAAGTAACACACTACAAACTAAAAAAAAGTAGCGACTCCAGTAGTTTCACTTAACGTATGCACCGACCACTCATCAAATCATCAATAGCACTCTTCAATAAAGTTCACCTCCCGCACCTCATAGATAGCTATTAATAGTTATTTGAAATTATTTTCGATTATTTCAACGAAAAAATAGCATTTCAACTACAAATATTTTTGCTTCTGCCGACAAGTCAACAGTAAAGCATGCGCGTGATGCTGGAGCATTATTCGTCCAAAGAGGCTTAGAGGATTTCATTCAATTTTTGTACTGAGTCATTTTATAATTCGTTTCTCGAATTTCTGACCAACTCGATTTTTAAACTTCTTGAAAATAATCAATATTTTAATAGTTTCGACCCTATTTTTCTAAATTTTTGAACTTAGTCTATTTCGTAAACAACTTAATAATCTAGAACCAAATTCGACTTTCACGATTACAATAATATTGTGTGAATTTCGTTAGCATCAAATGTTGTGCCATTCTACGATACTATGTTCAATCTTTGATGTTGTGATTGTTTTGGGATAAACGAATAGTAGAGAATCGACACATCACTAAGTTTACTCCATTTTTTCATATTACCTTTATTGTTTTCTAATTAATTTATGTCGTAAAGATTTAAAGGTCCTTAGCGATTATCTAGTCGACCATTTTCGCCAAAATTCGATAGTATCGCCAAAAGGTAGCTTCTGCGCCAATAATGAGGAAGTAGTTGGATTCCAACACTTAAAAGTGAATCCCCGATATAATTCTGTGAATCCTGAAACTGGTACACATACACAAAATATAGAACGATATGCAAAATGGCGAAACGCCGCGGAACTACCCAGAAATTCGTATTATCCGGGTATATATTCATGTTGGATTCGTATTATCCTGGTATTGTTCGGTTAGGGTTCTTTGCTTTCTTACAAAATTATTGTCTTTTCCGTGACTCTTGTTTATTATTGTCTATGCTATGTATAAATTTCTCTATCTTATACTATAATACGAGGAATGGTTGCCAAGTCGAAAATCGCCCCAGAATTAATAAACTCCGGTAAACTTGGGGGTCTGGGGTTTTTGGCCACGAGGAATCGATTGGCGTCGGTTTCGAAGCGCTACGGTCGAGCAGTTCGGAGTTCCAGATAGGATATTTTCAAACTTTATTAGTTCTGTATTAGTCTGTTTGTAATCACAATATATCGGCCCAGAAGCCTCGCCCAGGCACGAAACTCGGCACATAATTGTGTTTTGACATAATGAAGAAGTATTTTTTTTCTTTTTCAAAAATTTGGATTAGTTTTTTAGTTATCAGTCATTTTGTAAGAAAATCTATACTTTTTCGTCTTCAAAGTGCCATATTCAAAAAACTTATTCAAAAAATACATATCTCTTATAAATGTATGCTAATGCGAACCTTACAATTGAAATATTAATTTTCGACAACTTAAACCAATAATATACGAAGGAATTAATAATTTAATTGTAAGGTTCGCATTAGTTTACACCAGGATCACCGAAGGCGAACGCACTCAAAGGAGCCCACATGTGTCTGATGGACGAAGCTCCGATGATGTCAAAATACGGCTTGCACAACATCGACGAACTCCTACGCGCGATTTGCAACAACATTCCGTTTGGAGGCAAAGTCATGGTGCTTGGTGGCGACTTCCGACAGTGCTGTCCAGTTCAACAACGTGCCAACAAAAGCGAAATACTCGACCTTTTGATCAAGAGAAGCCATCTGTGGCAACACTTCAAGACTTATTCGCTCGAAAAGAACATGCGCGTTGATCCCGAAGAAGAAGAATACGCGAAATACCTGCTAAAGCTCGGCGACGGGGAACTCGAAGTGAATGAACTCGGCGAAATAGAAGTCCCAGAAGAAATTCGCTCTGGTGGTAACCTCATCGATGAAATCTTCGGACCATGCCTCAGAAGTGGGAACTACGAAGCAATGAAGAATCGCGCTATTCTTGCACCATTGAACGACGATAAGGACAAGATCAACGAGCAGATTATCGCTATGCTTCCAGGCGAAGAGAAGACATACACAAGTTTCGACTCGGTAAAGGATCAACATGAAGGGGGAATTCAATTCGCGCCTGAATTCCTGAACTCGATCAACATCGCCGACTTGCCTCCACACAATCTGAAGCTCAAGAAGAACGCCATCATCATGCTTCTCCGAAACTTGGACGTCTCTGAAGGAATGTGCAACGGAACACGATTGATTGTCACCGAACTTTGCAACAACATCATCAAGGCTAAGATCATCACCGGTGAACACGCAGGCTGACAAGTACACCTTCCAAGGATCACGCTCGACTCCAGCAAATCACAGCTTGGCGCAACTATGCAACGGCACCAATTCCCAGTTACTCCAGCATTCGCCATTACGATACACAAGTCACAAGGCCAAACATTCGAATTCGTCGGCGTGCTTCTCCTCACAACGGTCTTCGTGCACGGAATGCTCTACGTCGCGTTTTCAAGAGTCAAGCGTCAAAGTGCGTTGAAGGTCCTGCTGCCTCCTGAGAATCCAACCCACACCCGAAACGTCGTATGGAAGGAAGTCCTGAACAAGAGAAACTCACCAGCCGCACCTGCCTCTCCGACAAGAAACTACCTGGACAACATGGAAGACTTCGCAATCGATGATTAATGTTTATTATGTTTATGCTGTTATAGGTTTATAATATGTTTCTTATGTATGTATATATGTTTGGTTTTTCTAAATAAATTTGTCAAAAATATTGAACTTCAACACACTTCAATCTTTACACTGCTCACTTTGTACCATTTCTTTAACTGTATAATTTTTTGTTATCAATTACATTTTATTTCCTATGACTTTTCAAACTTTACCTTTGTATAGAATAGTTCCCTTTCCAAACTCTAACTTTGTTTAGATAGTTTACAATGGTGCACTTTAACCGGTTATCTTTTCACCAATGGTTTCACAAATTTTCTTATGGCATGTATTGTTTTGATAAATCACAATTGAAAATTTAAATCTTCGAGTTAGCTTCGATACCTATTTTCTCCGAGCCGAGCTCGGTAACCCGCTGGTGTATAATTATATGATAAACTTTAATAGTGCTGTGAAAATATTTTGCCATAGCCTATAGAAAATTTAATCAAATGCTATAGCACACGATAATTTTATGGCAAAAATTTGCTATTGTGAAAAAAAATCAGTAGGATATTTTAATGTGGTTTTATTTATGGTAAAATTTTACTATTTACTTTTGCCATATACGCTTGTCAAAAATTTCACATACGCGTCATTTTTCACCCTATAAAAAAAAATCAAGTGATTGCAAACATTTAACACATTAGACGATCGAATCTATCATTTATTATAATACAATCGATCGAATATTATAATACGGAATATTAAGCTGTTCAAAAGACCACTGCAATTAAAGAAATTAAGTAACATAATCCCAGAAAGCATATAACCTTACGGCAACAACCTTGTGTCGGAATTTGTTTGAATTAAAAACCTTTTCTCAATAAAGCAAAAATATTACAGTTTCCAACCTTTCATTCTTTTAGGATTAAAAATTAGTTTTACAGCTTTTATAAAAAAGTATTATTACTTTGGTAAAATGGTCATTTAGGTCCATCATGACGTTTTAGCTGACGTCACACTAGCGATAGGATCAAATTGCTATGTCGATTTCATGACAAGGTAGACTAAGACGTTGTGAAAAGAAACTTTATAATTAACCGGATTTAAGATTATTTTCACTTTATTCATAGTCCCTAAAGTCAACCTCGATTTTTAAGGTTTTTTATATATAGAAGGTTATTTTCCAAGGTTTTGGATTAGGGTAATCTGGTATTAGGATTAGAAGGTTTACACGTAAACCGCATGACAAACCTTTTTAGGTTCACATTAAAAAGGGTTTTGCTGAGTGAAAATAAACCTTATTTTGTTATCTGTGTTGTCATTTATATAATTTAGAATCAAATCAATAAATATATTCAACAAATCAGTTCAAAGAATGAGATAAATAATTATTTGAACTTTAATAGTATGGAAACTGATGACGAGTACAAGGTAAATAGCGGAAAACTCTCGATTCCGCACTTTAACCGATTACCCTTAGTAAATCTGCAGATGAACATATTAAAGACTTTTATGCATCGACTGTACAGTCCCTGGCAAGATTATCAGAGGCCCTATAAGATTCTATGTAAAATCTTAATTATCAGGTGATACTATACAGCTTTATTGTTTTTACGAGACTGAAATCGGTTTGATCTTCATTACCTCCGTGTATCAATTGGTTAAATTAGACGATACATAATATAAATTCGACTATTGGATAAATTAGATGATAAATATAGAATATTTATGGTATAATATTAGTATATTATAATAATTATGAGACGCAGTGTAGTTTTTTAATAATAACACGAGTTGATATGCAATACTTTAAACATGCGTGTAATGGGCTTTTATTCAGGAGATTTTTAATAAATTTCCTACATGTATTTATTTTTAAAGTATTGCATTACAATGTTAACCCATTGATACACGACAAGTGTAAAACCGTTTTCAGTCGCGTAAAAACAATAATTAAGATTTTACATAGAATCTTTTCAGTGCCTTTGATAATTTGGTGATAACTGTTTTTAAAAAATGTTTATAAACTTTCGTAAAACTCATTTTATATTAAGCTAGAAAAAATGTTGAAAAATAATATTTCCTTATTTAAGAATATAATCTTCATATTACGAGTTCTGGAATGTATTGATCGGGTGACGGATAAATGTTAAGAGAATAAAATTGTCGTCACTGTTCCTAATTAGGAAATAAAGTCTGCGCTGAAAGACAGAGGCTTTATTTACTCGAGCCTTAAATGCGAGTATGCTAATACAATAACATGGAATTCCCGTTTAAAAAGTTAATCCCGTTAGAAAATTAACTCGTTGGAAACGTTGTCTCTAATTAGTTGTCTCTGCTGTCACATTTATAAGTCCCTGTTACTTTCTCTTGCTTTATATTAGTATTTTTAATACACAAAATGGGATTTCCCTACAAAAGTCCCTTAACAAGAATTCAACAATGGTGTTAATTTACCTATATATTTAATTTTTTTTGTTTGTTTTTGTGTGTTCGCTGAATTAAATGAATAAAATGTTACAAAATTAAGGTAATTTTTTGGTTTTGTATGCGAAGACAAAAATATTATTATTATTATTATTATATATATATATGTAATGTTACCGTGAATGTCCGAAATAGTTGTTATATCCAATTTAATATTATTTTATTCCTTGTTATTATTTTATTTATTCGATATTTTAATATCTGCTGAGGATAGATTATGAGAAACATCAGTGTTCGGAGTACTTAAAAAAACTTTGATGTAGAGCATACTGGCGCTCAACTGCACCTAGTATATATTTCATACATTTACAGGGTATATATATGACATTTTTTAAAATTTTCAGGTTTGGGAGATAGGCAATAAATTAATAAAGAAAAAAAAATATTTTTGTACACCGTATGCCGGAACAAGCAATAAATTTGTAACTTGTTTCAATTACTTAATTTTGAATAAAATTTCGTAAGCATAAAATTTCATAAACTTAGTGTAAATATTTATGGAGTTATGAACTTTTTAAAGAAAACTAATTTTTTTGCCTTACGTTTTTTTAGCTATAACTCTGAAAATATTCAATGGTATTAAGCAAAATTTTTGGAGTAATTTAAAATTAATTACAAAATTAATTTAAAATTTTAATAAAAATCATTAAAAACTACGCAAGATATGAGTATTTAAAGTAGTTTTTTTATACTGCACATGCGCAGAACAATTTTTTTTTTTTAAATTTCATATATTTATGCACTTCTGGTAATTTTATGCACTTCAATATTCGTTATTCGTCTATATTTCGTTATATAGTCTTCATTTGCTGTTGGCTCATTTTGTTTTTTCTTGAGGCAGTATGATTGCTTGCGGTAATGTACCACCAATTGCTGAAACTGCTCCCGCACAGGCTGCATGGTAATGCCTCTAATGACGATGATACCATATATAATCAGTGCTTCTACTTTAATTTCTTTTAAATATATTTCCTGTTTGATATTTCATGTAATGATGTGATATTTCGTGTTAATGGGTTTGGTTTTTATCTTCCCATATAGCATGATGCGTTAACTTTCGTAAAGTCAATACGCTTTATACGTAAATTTTACGTATAATTAACTAAATGATATTGGTAAAAAAAACTTTGGTATATTTTACATAATATTAACGGAATAGATTTAACCCTTCGGTAAGATTGCTTTCGTATATTTTACGAAAGATTATTTTCTATTTAGATTTAATAAAAATGATTCTGTGTATTTTGCGTGTCATTAATGAAGTAAATTTACCATTTAAATATTGGTTCGAAGTTATTTGCGCAAATTTTCTGTTTTTTTTGGGGTAACCACTTTTTTGCATAATTTGACGTACATTTAGACGTATTGTGGACGTAAATATTATGTAAAAATAGCGTACTTATTCTTACTTAGTAAAAAGTGGTTGAACAAATAGTAGTAAAAGAAAAGGATTTGCTTACGAAAAATTTTACATAAATTTCCCATTTTTTTATAACTATTTTTTACTATAATTGGGCTTTTCAACTTGCATAAAATTTGACGTACTTTTGACGTAAATAATATGTAAAAATTACCTATTCATTCTTACGTAGTAAAAAATGGTTAGTAAAATAGTGTTAAAAAATGCATTTATTTGTGTATAATTTTACACGAATATTACGTTTTTTGGATAATTTAACGTTTTCCGTAAATTTTACATTCAGTTTTACGTAAATTTTACGAATGCTTAGTAAAATTTAAAGTAGAAATATACGTATTTTTGGCGTAAAATTGATGGGTCTCTGTAACCTGAGTTAAGTTTCATAGGTTATTACGTTTCTTTCCTTATGAAAAAACTGACAGAAAAACAGGTGGAAGGAGATTTACTATTTCTACATTTAAAATTAAATATTTAACTTGCTGAACAACTATAAACAAAGATTTACACATATTCATTACAAGAAATATAATGAAAATATTACGTTTTACTATAACCTTATGTTTTAGAGAACTTAAATTTAATTATACTTACATAAATGAAAAAAGAGTATTCATTAAATTTTTTTGTTATTTAAATATATAAAACTAATTTGGAAAAATATGTTTTGAATCAATTTAATGCTATGATCTAGCCTGATTAGGATATAGCAAATGAGATTGATAACAAAATCACACAAATATATGATAATTTATCGAAGTCAAATTTTATTTGGAAATATATTTTATTCTTAACTCAAATAACTTTAAAATAATACTTGATAGATTAATACTTCATATACTTTATCTTCCTTACTTATTGCATAAATAAACATCCATTACAAGGGTATTTTTATTACAAATCACAAGATATTTTACGTTAGAGAAATATTTAATTAAAAATAATAATTGTAAATTTAATTAAAAACTTGGAACGATATTAATAATCAATATTTTACGTAAAATTGAAAACAAGATCTTAATATAACTCAAGTCATATTTGGTAAATTTTAAACAATCACTTGTTTAAATGTCTAAATTGACTTGGATTCTAAAGTAGTATTTTGCTCATAGTTTGCAAAATAATTCATTTATATAAAAATTAAAATTCACAGTTCAGTATTTTTTATATTGAAAATGAAATTATAGGAAATGAATTTCACAAAACTTTAAGAAATAATTTATTTTAAGAAATGAAATGAAATTTCATTTCACCAAAATATCAATGATTTTAAAAAAATTTATTTTTATTGTTTCTAATAAGATGTGGAAAAACTATTAAAGCGAGATATTAAACTATTTTTAGCTTACATTAAAAGAAACTCATTTATTTTAAATAAAATAGTTTTATTGCAAAAAATTAGGTATCAAATTTCTTTTTCAATTTTATCAATTATTAAATTCTATTCAATTTTATCAATTATTAATTTCTATTCAGTTTGCTTTTATTTTATATTAAAGTATAGAATTAATAGAAACAAACAAATTTCGAAGATTTTAAACTCTTTTCTTCTATTTCATCCAGTTTATACTACTGTCTTGGTAGGTAATTTATTTACGTCGCTCTAGAGCTGCACAATGGGCTATTGGCGACGGTCTGGGAAACATCCTTGAGGATGATGCCATCGTAATTTTGATCTTCTGCATTGGGTGTCGCTCCCCTGTATTGTCAGCCAGACGACCTAGCATTTTACTACAGAACAGTTTAACGAGGACCGCGCATCTACACAGACTGATCAAAGATGTCGTCATCCACACACTTACTGACCGCAGCCATTGACTTTCTACTGGGAACCCTATCTTTGCGATTAGTCCACTGAACGACACTAATGTCTTGAAGAAGAAAAATTATTTCTTCACTTAAATCACTTATCATACTTAGGCAAAATGCAAACCTCTTTACCTTACTTCTTAATGCGTCTTCTGGTTTTTTGAAATATTTTTTGAGGAATTGATATATTTTAAGTTTTAATGTTTATTTTTGAAAATTGTATAATTTCCAAAACTAAAAGCAAGACAAATGATGGTTTAAAAGAGACAAAAAATTATTACATTTACCCAGGATAGGGGTAAATATCAACACGACCCCACATCTATGCAATGAATATCGCTACATATTTTGCACAGAAGAAGCGTATTCAATATTTATACTTTTGTGGTTATATACGTGTTACCGTGAATGATTGAAATCAAGAGAATGTCAATAATCACATACCGCTTTGGTGAATGTTCGAAATATTTGCTATATCCGATTTGATATTCATTTATTCGTTGCTATTTATTCAATATTTTTATTATCTGTTGAGAATAGATTAGGAGAAACATCAGTGTGTTATTGTACCGGGCAAATGTATACCGGAGAGTTGCACCGAACCTTAAAAAAACATTGGCATACCGGCACTTATAGTATATATTTCGAACATTTACCAAAGCGGCTATGTGATTTTTGAACGTTCACCGTTGGAAGTGAACAACCACCCATTTCGGTTATTCACAGTAACATACATTATATATATATATATATAAGACAGAGGCAGTTTAAAGCAGATTCGGTCCTTTGTTAAACTCTGGTTCTCGAAACGAAAGGGCTTCGAGGACAAAAAAAAAAAATCAAAATGATAGGGTCACTTTAAAGTAATGTCTTTGTAAAATGGAACTCAAAATATAAAGTGTTTATAATTTATGTTAATTTTATGATGCAGGCAAGTGGACAGGATTGGTGACGACGACACGCGTCACTCACGCCACTCCTGCAGCCATGTACGGTCACTCAGCGAGTCGTTACTGGGAGAGTGACGGGAAGATTCCGGAAGGAGAGAGGAAAAACTGTAAAGATATTGCAAGGCAACTCATCGAAGACGATCCTGGGAAAAACATTAATGTAATTAGTTCTTTTATTAGTTCTTCTTTACGCGTGAATGGTCCTGGTTTAGTAAAGTGGCTATACACTACAATATGAAAAAATCTATTTTTCTGTTTTTGCTAATTTCGGTGTTTCGGTTTAGAAAAATTAAATGTGTAATAACTGTTTGTTATTGGCATCTATGTTTGTTACTTAATGTAAATGTATTTAGGTACCTATTATTATAGGGTTATTACTCAATATATGAAACAAAAACAAGATAATAATTTATACTATGTAAATTACGATAATTAAGATATTTTCGTGTTTTTTTCTCTCCATGCGGATAAGTTTCATCGAAAAGTCCTTTACGAAGTTCCAGGAGTTTCCTTGCCGTTTGAATGGAGTTACAAAACAACGGAGTTTATAACCGTAAACCCAAAATTAAAGTAAAAGGAAACATGATGACAGAGTAAAAACTATTTTTGTCTCAATCAAGGCCCGACATAGCCTAATTGGAGCCCGGGGAAATAACTACTTCAGTAATGAAGAATCGAACTTTATCGAGGTTTTTAAATTTTTCACCTCATTATAAATAGCAAAAAAAAAAATTGACTATAACCTAAAATAGTTTTTAAGTCTCCCCCTCTTCCAATGGTCAGACGAAATATCGTTCTGTCCATTTGATTAATTTTCTGACAATTCTATGTCCATCATGCCGAATGCAGTTTTTTGATTGTTAATTGGGTCATCTTCATCTAGATGCGAAAAATTCATATCCCTGCTGACATTAAAGCGGAATTCAGCTAAAATTTTGCAATTTCGATAGCTCAATTAAGCCAATCAGAAGCCTGTATTTTTTTAAATTTATCACATTTTGCTATATGTAAAAATACAGGCTTTTGATTGGCCAAATGTGTCATTCGTAATAGTGAAAATTTAGCTGAATTTCGCCGTAGAATGCCATGGATTTACGAAATAAAGATTGTGTTCATACGATAGATTAATGAAGAAGCTAACATTAAAAAGACGGATTTTACACTGTACTGATAGTTTGCTTAAAAAAAAGTTCATTAAAGAAGGAAATGTAGAATAAACTTTCAATTCGATTTGGGGGCCCATTCTGCTGTGGGGGCCAGGGACAACTGCCCCACATTCTCCGTGCCTGAGTCAGAATCTGGTCTCAATCAGATAAATTTTATGATTAAACTTGAATTCAAATGTTTCACAATTGGATGAAAAAATAGTTACTTTTAAATACAAAGAAAAAAATAGTCGCTTCTTTTGGATCAAAATTTTATTAAATTTTTTTAAACATTTTTAAAGATCAAACTGCAAGAAAGTTATTAATTCCATTATGTAAGTAGTTATGTTTTAAGTTATTGTTAAATTTTTGTTTCATAATAAAGAAAAATAAGTACTCAAATAAATTAGTAGTTTACTTCGAACTGTGAACATTTCCCGTAAATATTCATTAACAATAATTTATTTTATGATTTTTATAATTTAACTTTTGATACCTTCACAAAATAAATGATAAATTGCTTTCCACACTTATTAAAAAAAACTTTACAGTTAAAAAAAAATAATAAACTCTGTGGCACGACAGCCCATACAGGGCCAAGGCCTACTGTGCCCATCTCAGTTTTCTTGACCTCGGGCTCTGGGGTGCAGGAACAGATGTTCCAGTTACGTGGACAGCCAAACGCGAAACCCCCAGCGTTTAGTTCCCAAGCATGCAATGCACTCATTTATCGTCCCACTGAAGGGATAAAAGGCTGAGTCAACCATGCCCCAGCCCGAGGATAGAACCTAGGACCTGTGGCATGGGAACGCTACCACTCAGCCACCGGGTGTCACTTTACAGTTCAAATGGGGGGGAAATAAATATACCAGTTACGTTGTTAGGCATAGAGATGCTCAGATTTTTCTCTTTCTTGTTGTACATATTTTATAGATATTTTTCGAGAGAACATTTTGTCAAAACTAATTTATCGATTAAAGCAAGTTTTTAGGAAATGGGGCTAAATTATAATTCGAAATAAAACCAGGGAGACCTGATTGACAAGCGAGTCCACTAACCCCTGTATCACATATTGTTAAAATGTTTTTAAAATAAGCTAAAAAATGTTTTAGAACTATCAGAGCTTAGAGTAGGCTGGGATATCCTGGTTGGTAGGGCGTTTGACCCATGTCCAAGAGGTCGTGAGTCCCCGGCTACAAAATGAAGACTGGTTAATGCTAAATCAGTCTGGGACACAAAGTCCTCCAAGTTCTCATAACAAATCGATAACCCTGGGGGTAAAAAATCGAAGATTGAACTGGTACAGATCAAAATTATTATCTGAGGATGGGTGTAAGGGGCGTGAATTGTCCTCGCTGTAAAACGGGCTGGGACGTATGTGCGTGTCATTAGTCAAATTCTCGGCCCTAGATGGCGCCACTGAAAGAAGCACACTCCTCTACCTTAAAAAGTAGGCTTGTCAGCTTTGTACAAGTGGCTTTGTTCAAGTGGCTCCCCATTCGGTGCCTTCTTTTATTGAACAATTCCACATGTTGGTGATTTTTGACAAGATCTGGGGGGCGTCTAATATTTATTCTGATTGAACAGCTACAGATCCATTCCAGCATGTCAGAATAAAAACTAAATGCCCGATCGGAATTTTCGCAGTCATATCGAGCCTAACAATTTTTGACAGACACAAACGTATTATAAAACGTATCGTATATAGACACAAAATATTTTCAGTCTACTTCAGTGTAAAAAGAAGAAAAAAATCTATTCAAATGCATTACTATTTTTCTTTTTTTTCTAAAAAAAAAAATTCCATTTGTTGCAGGTGATTCTTGGCGGTGGTCGGGGAAACTTTCTGCCCGGAAAGAAAAACGTGAAAGTACCTATGGAGATGGGACGGAGGGAGGACAAGAGGAATCTAATCGAAGAATGGTCAACAGATAAAAAAAGCCGGAAACTAGCCTATAAGTATGTTTCCACGAAAGATGAATTCGACCGCGTTGACCCTAACAAGACGGACTATCTATTAGGTGACTATCTCCTTCCTCCTTAAGTATGCTTTGACTATCTAAGTTTATATGGCCTCTTCACTACAAAACAACAAATCTTTTCCTTTTATAGAAAAAAAAGATGTTTTTTTTATTTATATATATATATGTTACCGTGAATGACCGAAATCAAGAGAATGTCGATTTTCTTCGGTCAACCATCACAAAATCGCTTTGTTGAATGTCCGAAATATTTGATATTAATTCATTCGTTGATATTATTATATTTATTCGATATTTTATTATCTGCTGAGGATTGATTAGGAGAAACATCAGTGTTCAGAATACCGGTTAAATGCATACTGGGCACTGGCATCTAGCCTTAAAAACATTAATGTAGTACACACCGGGCAAATCTATACTGGGCCGTGGCAGTGAGCCTTAAAAAACATCAGTGTAGTGTATACCGAGCAGTCGCACTGAACCTTAAATAAATATTGGTGTAGGGATAATGGGTAGTGGCACTTAATTAATCATAGAAAATATTTCGGATCTATACCAAAGCGATTATATGATTCACTGGTGGAAGCATAAACAACCACCTGTTTCGGTCATTAAATGTTCTACCTGAATCTTCTACCGGAAGTTGAAACAACCTATAAAAATTCTGCCCTCTGTCGTTGTGAACATGATACACGGTCGATAAGGTCAATAGTCTTAAATTAGTTTTTTTCGAATACAGTTGAATAGGTCCAGGTTAATTAGCCGTTATCAATCGTTACGGTTATTAACAAAGTATTATTTTCGCAAAGTTATATTAATTGTCTATTTTATAAACAAAAGGTTCCTTTGTTTTTGTGCAAAACATTGGCTTTTGAGCAGAGAAAACGAGGAGGTTTGGTGAGCAAAGCCACCTAATTACTATAAAAACTTATTTTTTTAAAATTCATAAAGTATTTTAAATTGTCAATGTTTTGAATATTATAAGTTGCCCCAGCAACTACTCTCCAGAACGACTTTTGCATTATAGGATTTGTTAGAATAAGCCGCATCCTCATTACTTTATATTCCATGAAATGGGTCCACGAAGAGTAAAAGAAAATTAAAGTTATAATGGTGAATAAAAATGTGTTGATTACATTTTACAAAACCCTCGTGAAACCGGAAAAATTTAACTGATGACGAAGCGTTGAAACAAATTGAGCTGAGCAGATATGAAAAGTGAACAGTTCTTATAAACAAACAATGAGTGTTTTTTCAATTATGCTTATTAATTTAAGTGTAATGACCGAGATAGACCGATTGACAGAGCGCTGGGAAAACGGGAGCTCGAATCCTCCCCTTGTAGTGAATGGTGCACGTTAAATCTGTTGGGTCACACAGCCCTCCATGTTCCTATAACAAATTAAACCTCTAGGAGTACTGAATTGGAGATCGATTGTTCTCTGGTTCAGGTCAAAATGTAGATGAATGAATGGATATTTAAACGAGTGTGACGTATGGATGCAGCAGAAGTCGAATTCATGGCCATAGATGGCGCCACTGGAAAGCAAGAACCCACTTGCCTTAATGGCCTACGACAACAACAATTTAAGCGGAATACTTACATAGCTATATTTCAGTATTTTATTATATATTAATATATTTAAGTATTTTAAAGAAATCAACCGGTCAGAAATACTGTAAGAAGCTCGGTAGCAGACTTTATGGAATAGTATCTTCATAAATCCGAATTTGTATGCGAACACTTCCCTCGCACGGACCACTTTAGTTAGTCCGAACTTAAACCTAAGTTCCTGTTAGTCACTTTGCTTCTGATCCGCATGAGTTGGACCTATGTACATATGATACTCTATTAAATCTGAATAAGTTGCTTCCCCTGTAAGTTGTTTTACTAGTATAGCATACCAAATCGAGCAGTTCTTCACGTTAGTTACCGCAATCTAAGAGCTGAACTTCTTCTGATAAAAATCTAGTGAATGTGTCGCGGTTACATTTATATTGGCTGGAAAAAAATCACATGGTAGGATCCAATTTTTTCACATTAATTTTCATATTGGTTTGTCATCAGCATAAAATTAATATAAGTCATAAAGATATTGTTTTCTTATAAATATTTTTGTATCCCTAACTTAAAATTACCCGTACTGTTATTTAGTTTTTGATTGTGTTTTATTTCTAAATTAAGTGTTAAGGTTTATTACTATTTTTGGAATATTGTACATTTTAAGATTAAGTTATTTAAATCGGTGTCTAATCTTATGAACAGTTTTTAAAAAAACATTTGTTGTATTTCATTACATTAGTATGCTTTATATGAAACTTCGTTTAAAGAGATTCGTTAAATAATTTAGAACTTAACATGTACAAAGTGATGAATACAAAAATTGGATTTAAAATATACATCCATTCGCTTGGTAAGCAAAAATATTAAATTACAGTTGTGAACTCAAATTTGAAAACAATATTACTTTTAATCTTAAATGTTATTTCAAAAAATTATTGATTAGAAAAAATTATTACTTAATGACAGCTTAAAAAAAATGATTACAAAATGATTGCTTAGAAGAAATGATTACAAAATGATTGCTTAGAAGAAATGATTACAAAATGATTGCTTAGAAGAAATGATTACAAAATGATTGCTTAGAAGAAATGATTACAAAATGATTGCTTAGAAAAAAATTAATAAATGATTACGCAAAAAATTATTACGTAAAAAATGATTACATAAAAATAATTACGCAAAAAATGATTACACATGATTCATGTAAAGAAAAACCCGCAAAAATGATTACGCAAAAAATGATTACGCAAAAGTGATTACGTAAATATGATTACGTAAATAATGAATACGTAAAAAAATTTACGCACAAAAATGATTACGTAAAATTTTTAACGTACTCATTACCTGATTACCTTATTACAAAACTCATAAATCAGTATGAATGGTGGTTCATGACCGTTCTAACTTTTGTTTTCTAAGAAACTGATGGAAATTTCTGAAGGTTTAACATGAACAAACAGTCAAAACAAGTTGTATGTTGGACCAACTCATGATAGATTTAATAATGGTTAACATCAAGATTATTTATGAAAAACAATTTTAAAAAAATGTCGACTTGGGTAGGGAATGAAGGTCATATTATTGAATTCAACTATTCTTATTTATTGGTCGTTACAGTTAGCTCAAGCTTACTACAAGTTTACTAACGATAACAAACAATAAGGATTTAGTCCAGTAGTTCCAGCATGGTTCTGGTTTCGTATGACCGGGTACGGCGATTCGGGTAATGACCGAGTACTACCACCGCCACATAAAGTCAATTTAGAATATCTGGAGGTGCCGGAGTAGCCTGGTTGTCAGGCGCCGGACTCTGGTTCAGGTCAAAGTTACGATCTGTGGTTGAATGAATGGATAGATCCATGAATGGGTCTACCTTATAAACGGGTTTGACGTAAATGACAAATAAATGAGGTGAAGTGCATGAAGAACTAATATAACAAAACTATTTTATCAATAAAAAAAAAAGAACCTTAATCTTAAATTGATATTTCTTCAGATAAAGATGATAAAAACACAATCAGGTGTTGATTTTTTATATTGAAGTATTTTATTAACTCGGGAAAAAAGACGTTGAACTTCGGCCCACAAAAGTTAAAAGGGAGCAGAGAATGATGATAATTACTGCACATGTGAAATTTCGTGCATAATATTCTTAAATTGTCCAATAAAAATGTCTGCTGCATTTTTTTTCTGAAATCCTAGTCTCTCCATTGATTTTACGTATGCCCCACTAGCGATTTGGCTTTTTCTAAAAAAATCCTTTATAAAAAATATATATAAAAAGTATTGCATCAATGATTTTTTTCCAAGAGTGATATACTGTACACAATAAACAATGAATATTTTGATCAAATCTGACAGTTTCTCGGTCAAGCTCTAACAGACTTTCAAATCTTAGCTACCCGGTCTTACCCCACTTTCCCCTATATATATTCTTTTAAGGCTTTAGGAAGTACTTTTGTTCCTCTCCAAGCACCGAGAAATATTAATATAAAAACAAAATATTTCTTTTCACATTCATTTAATAATTATTTTTACATTTACTACGAATTCAAGAAATACGCCATTTTTGAAGGAACGGATGAAAACTTTTCCTTAAAATTTGCACTTCTAAAAAAAAATATACCATGAAATTCACGTCCAATCAATGAAAAAGGGTAAGGTTTGAAAATGAATAGTTAACTACCTTCTACTTAGGTAATGGGATAATTTAACCAGACATAATACCATATTAGTTTCAAATTCGTCGACAGTGATCGCTAATAACTACAGAACCAATTACTTGCAAAAACTGTCAATAGCATCAGCAACGTGGTGTAGCGGGAAGACAAAGTTAACCGTCGTAAGCGCAAATATTTATATTAGAATGACTTTTAGATTTCCAATCAACGGCGCCATCAGTTGAAGAACTTTCTAACTAATTTTGAAATTTAATGTGGAAAATGTTTTTCTTTGCTTTACAGAGCACGCAATTTCATCTTATTCAGTTTTTCTATATCTGATTTTTCAAATTCTTGGGTCATTTCTGTGATATCCTGTAGTTTTTATGTCGTAAATGCTTTAAAATTGTTAATTTGTAGGACTTTTCAACTTCGGCCACATGGATTACGAAGTGGATAGAGATGCCGGACCTGATGGAGAGCCTTCATTGTCGGAAATGACAAAAAAAGCAATTGAAGTTTTGAGACGAAACTCAAGAGGATACTTCCTCATGGTTGAAGGTAACTGAACATTTCTCCCCCTTTCAGAAATGTGAGCGAAAAAGAATTACTTTTAAAAAGCTACTAAGCGTAAAGTGCGCAAAAAAATATATCACACTGAATAACTTTCGTTCTAATGATCGAATTTTAACGTTCTAAGTTGTTGTCGCGCTTAATGGTACCAATGGGTGATCTTAAATGTGCTAATTATTTAGTGCTTACTATTAATTAAGTTACGAAATCAGACACAAAAAAGTACTTTCTCTGAATAAACATATTTTTTAACGTACATTTTGATTCCTAACCTTCATAAAATAGAAGGTAGCCGCAATATGGTCCCCATAGTTTGGTCAGGACAGCGATCCAAAGTTTAGACCCCTTAATGTTAATTTCACTTTTTGCTTTTTTAGTCATATTTTTAAAACTAATTAAGCAATTCAAAAAAAAAAAAAAAAAATTGCATCCTCTGATAAAATCCGTCAAACCAAAGACATGCAAAGATAATTTTCAATAATTATTTATTATTTTATATTAATTTAATTGTGGATGAAAAAATTTTGAATTATGAGGTATAAATTTTTTATACCATATATTATTCTTACTTAGTTTTGTATTGCAAAATCTAAAGTTTCAACAGTTTTTATTAAGTAGAAGACTAGAAAAATTAAAATTCTTTTTAAAAAACAACTTGGTGGCACTGAAGAAATATTTAAATGGAGAAAAATTTATATTTAAATGTGGTCAACATACGAGGAACTTGACTTGCGCTTTTTAAACTAACGCGCTTAACTTTAAAATTAAAATTTCAAAATTTGAGATTTTGTGACCAAATATTTGAAGCCATATTTTGAAATTGATTATTTAATATCTTAACACGCCATATAAACGATAAGCTGGCGCTGAGGTCATAGGTCACATGTCTGTATATCACTGATCGTCTTCTTCTCGAGTTGCAAATACAATATTATACATTGAAGTGCGAACATTTTATGTTCAGTATTTTATTTTATTAATACCCATCTATCAATAGATTTACGTAACTGTGACAAATTGGTTGCCAATCTCGCTCCAGTGCTTTATGCTACGCTACAGGGTGTACTAAAACATGCATTTTTTTGTGTAAGAATATATTAGGTTCTAAAGTAACGTCATGTCAGAGCACAAACGCAAAAAATGACGCAAGAGGCAAGTTTATTCTCAAATTCAAAGCTGCTTTTTTGCAGCAATGTCCAAAATTGCGACCACCAAAAGTAATATAAACTACAGCTGTGATTGGCTGGTAATGTAGTGAGAAGAGGTGATGCATCAACGGCAGAATATCACTCCAAACAGTCCGATGGCTCACCAGATTTATTCAGGTTGTATTAATCATTTACGAGACTCTCGCTGAAAGTCACGTGTGGGAAATGCCTGCCATTCTCCGAGTGTTCGAAAATTCCTTCAACGACTCTACCAAGCATGTCATACTATTGGTGGTCGCAATTTTAAACATTTCTGCAAAGAAGCTCTTGGCATTAATTTCATGAGTAAACACCTTTTTCCTCCTGTTTTTCGCTTTCATGCCTTGACACAACGTCTCTCATCTTTCTTATTAAAAATCATGCACGTTTCATAGTACGCTCAACCTACCTCCCAATATAGAATCATCCTGTATATCCTGATGGCTATTTCATTTAGATTGAGAATTATGTCTTTCAGGAGGTCGAATTGATCACTCTCATCACTTCAACAATGCCCACCGTGCCTTGGTGGACACTCTGGCACTTGAGGATGCAATCGTCACTGCACTGCAGATGACCAAAGCTGACGATGAAACATTAATAGTTGTCACTTCTGACCACTCTCACGTATTCTCCTTTGGTGGAACGCCAAAGCGTGGAAATCCTATTTTAGGTCATCACTTTCTCTTTAAAAATGTGACTCAAAGAATATTTGAGTTTAAAAAAGATAACAATCTTTACTTGCTACACTAAATTGTATTTTTTTTATTATTAAAATTCTTAATCTACACGATTACGAACTTAGCAGGCATCACTGTGAAAGCAATAATAATACAATCCCATAATCACAAGTCAAAAAAAGATTAATATATATATATATATATACAGTGGTGACCAAAAGTGTGGACATTTTTTGAAAGTTTCATGTTTTTCAACTTTGTGTGGTTGTAGAATATATTAATTTTCACTTAAATACAAACGTTTATATATCAAATTGAAGGTAATTTAATGTAGAATTTAATAACGAAACAGAATTAAAATATCTGTATTACAAAAAAAGTTATGCTCATTTTAGTAGAGCAAACAAACACAAATCGTTTTGAATAAGGACATGTTTTGTAATAACAGCGTACTAGCCAATCACAAAAATTGTTCTTAGGACCAATCAAATGTCTGTAACTACAGTTCAGGCTATTTGGATGGTAAAAGAGTTATTGTTTTGGAAATATTTTGCGGAATGATGCATACTAGTACAATTAAATAGAGTATTGCTATTTTTGAATATTTAAAGTCCTTTTTTTAATTAAACTAATTTTAAACAAGAATGAGAGAAAATGGCCTCTCTTATGCTGAAATTGCAAGACAAGTTGGTGGTTCAGTGACTTGTTGTGGTGTACGAAAGTTCTGTTTACGTTATGAAAAAACGAAATCAGTGGAAAAAAAAACCAAATTAGGCCGAAAAAATGCACAAGTGCTACTGACGATAGACAAATTAAACGGCTGTGACTTCAAGATGGAAAAATTTCATCAGATGCCATTAGACGTGAAATGAATGCAGCGGTTATTGCAGTAAGTTCAAGAACAATAAAAAGAAGGTTATCAGGATTTGGACTACAAGCTAGAATTCTAAAGAAAAAACTATATTTAAATCAAAAGCAACGCGAAAAACGAGTTAAGTAGACAAAAGAACACATTAAATTATCACAAAATCAATGGAAGCTAGTAATCTGGAGCGATGAGAGTAAAATATCGCTCTTTGGTAGTGATGGTAGATAATACGTGAGACGTAGAGTAGGTGAAGCAGTTCATCCCGATTGCATTGAAGCAACTACAAAAAACCCAACAAATGTCATGATTTGGGCATGTATGTCTGCAGATGGTGTGGGCCGAATTCAAGTGATCGATGGCATCCTGAATGCCAAAAATGCATAGAAACTGTCCTGAAACCAAAATTGATACCTTCCATCAGGGATCTCTTCCCCAACAACGCACCATTTATTTTTCAGCAGGATTCAGCTCCATACCACACAGCAAAAGTATGCAAAGCATGGTTTCAAAATAAAGGCATAGATATATTACCACGGCCAGGAAACAGCCCTGATCTCAATCCAATTGAACATTTGTGGCGACGTATGAAAATTCGTGTACGAAAAAAACGTCCATCCAATAAAAGACAACTTATTGAAACTATAATTGATTATTGGCACCATGTGATTACGAAAGATGAACTCCAAACACTCGTTCATTCGATGAGAAGACGCTGTGAAGCTGTCTTAAAAAATAAGGGTTATCTTACTAAGTATTGATTGTGTAAGTATCACTTTAAAAAAATGCAAATCTAAGATAGATCTTACTATCAGTTGCATAACTTTTTTTGTAATACAGATATTGTAATACTGTATTTTATATTAAATTCTACATTTAATTACCTTCAATTTGATATATAAATGTTTGTATTTAAGTGAAAATTAATATATTCTACAAGCACACAAAGTTGAAAAACATGAAACTTTAAAAAAATGTCCACACTTTTGGCCACCACTGTGTGTGTGTGTGTGTGTATATATATATATATATATATATATATATATATATATATATATATATATATATATATATATATATATATATATATATATATATATATATATATATATATATATATATATATATATATATATATATATACATACAGTTAAGTGTCACTACCCGGTGAATGAGAATAAAAAAAAAGGAGTTGAAATAAAAAACGTAAAGTTGTCAACGAAAAATTTTAAAAATTAAAGTGACAAACGAAATTAGAAAAACCACAGTATCCGAAATAGAAAAAAATGAAAACAGAGCATGAAAAGAAAAAAGCAAATCGGGGTAAAAAGCATTTCCACGAGCTATGGAACCAATATCTTTTAAAAATGATTTAAAATATTTTCATAACAAGTTTGCCAGTTTAAAAAATATTAAAAGAAAAGAGTAAATTGATGATAATGGGATATTTTTTTGGCGCGGTCTTACTGAAGAAGATAAGCGTGTTTATTTTAGCTGCCTTGGTTTGACCCGAATCTGGATGTGCGCAAGTTAATAATATTATACTGGATAATCGAAAACTTATAATTAATAAGTTTGAATTTTAATTCTAAAATTTTAATATTGTTGATTGTATAGATATTAATAATGTGTAATGAAAAAGAAATTTATTTAAAAAAAAAAAAAATTCTATTGATGCTTTCAGAGATTAACATTTTATTAAAAAAAAATTTTATTTAAAAAAAATATTTTTTTTTACAAAAATTTTTATTAAATATTAAAACATATTTAGCCACGGATTTACCACAATTGGCACATTTCAAATATTTTTTAAATATTTCTTTATATTTTTTCTTGTTTATATATATATATTGTAAAAAAACTTGAGATTCAATATTTCTTAAAGAAAATTTTCTCAATAGGTCTAGATAATAAGGAATCCGATGTAGACAGCATGCCTTATACAACCTTGCTGTACGCAAACGGTCCTGGCTATAACAGAAATTTTGAGACTGGCAGAGAAAATTTGACTGACGCAAATACTGGTAAATAAATGAATCAATGAGTTTGATAACTGGTCACTCACTTCCAACAAACTAATTTTACAGGGGACATGGGATACAAAAAACTGAATAGTTAAGTATCAGCTATATATATATATATATATTCAAATGAAGTAAATAAGTTCAAAATGAAGATAAAACAAAGGTAAATTACAGACAAATGAAAAAAAAAAGGGGAGGGGGGAAAACAACTGGGGAAAGAAAAAGAATTCATTAAAAAAATAAATTTTAAAAAAAAATAGATAAAGTTTTTTTTAAAAACCGGAAAATAAAAGATATAATCTTTTCATCAGCCCACACGATTATATCCGAAAAAGAGTGCTTTCTAATATTGTATCAATATAGCCAAAGTAAAATATATCAATACAATAGTGTGAGGAGCACTAAAAAAAACTTTTTTGCAAAAATTACGACAAATAAAATTAAACACAATAAGTAAAAATAACACGTAAAAACAGAAAATAAAATATAAAGGAAGAAAGAGCAGAATAAAACAAAATCTATAAAGCGAGTAGTGAAATATAATGAACTTACATGAACGGGAAATTTTTCAGGAATGATTTAAAATGTTTACGTAACAAGATTGCCAGATTGCAAAATATGAAAACTATGAAACTATGATACTTATTGTTTTTCTTAATTTTGCTGGATGGATATATATATATATATATATATATATATATATATATATATATATATATATATATATATATATATGTATATGTATAACGTCGTTCCCGAGTGGAAGGATAAAAACAGGTCTTATGCAAGGAAAAAGGGTACAAAATTTATTTATTAATTATTAGAGAGAGAACGGTTATCAAAGTGGACACGAAATCGTTGTGCTCCTCAATAAAAGCTAGGGAAAATCTTGCCAAGTAAATCCGTAGAATGTTTCATTTTAGGGAATAAGGGAAATCTTAGAAATTGTTGTTTATCTGTTAAAAGGGACTAGTTATGTATCTGTTAAAAAAAATACCTCAAAAATTCAAAGATTAAAATAAAAAGAAAAAGAGTCTCCCCATATTTATTTAAAACTGTGCACTAAAGACAATTTTGGTTTTACGTTGCTTTTAGCGCACTGTTTCCTTTTTCATTTATTGCATTTAAACTTTGATCTTCATTTTTGCTTAGTTCCATTTTTTTTTTTTTTTACTTGTTATGCGAACAACCTCATAAGCAACAACGGCTGCCATCTAGTGGTATATTTCCCAAGTTTATTTTGAGAGCAGGTCATCACCAGGAATATCGCATGCTTTCGAACATAATTCAAATTTTAATGCACAAAATATTCGATACCAGGTAAGAGGTCATGATTTTTTTTTATACCCCAACTATGCATCCACGTCAGCTAAACTTTAATTTCAATTTTTGACAGAAAAGAAAGTGGAGGTGACTGATTTCGGACTCTGATTCAAATATATTTATTTTTTGTTCAATGTAAGCGTCTGATGTCAATTTTTATTTCAGAGGATAAGAATTATGTCCAACAAAGTGCTGTACCGCGTAGATGGGATACACATGGTGGTGAGGATGTACCAGTTTATGCTCGTGGTCCTATGGCCCATCTTTTCAGAGGGGTCCAAGAACAGACTTACGTACCTCATGCCATGGCATATGCTGCTTGTATAGGACCCTATCGCAATGAGTGTGTGAGGCGGAAAAAGCATTCATTTCATCGCCAAGTCATCGACTGCCCTTCTGCGCATGTCGAGTCTTCCACCAGTGATGCCAACAGCAACTATGGCTCTCTGCTCTGGATTTTCGCTATAGGACTGCTAACAAGTTGATGGAACTGCTTTTGAATCGAGCCTTCGTTATTGCAAAACATTTTGTATCTCTTGGCGATATCTCTGTGATCTGTGGCTCATATCGAACTGTTGTACCTGAATCTTCTTTCAAGTGGTCGATTTTATGTGGCTGCCAAATTTGGGAGTGATTTATAGGAGAAACCCAATATTCAAATAGCCAATACGGGGTTTCCTATTAGAAAATGGATAATGCATGCAGATGTATGCAGCAGTTTCTTCCCAATGTTAAAAAAACATGTCTTTTTTTTAAGTACATAAAATGAGACTACTCAATTCAAATTTAATTAATGGAGAGATGAAAACGATATGTTTCATGCAACCTGGAACTAGAAAAGCAATAAATTTGTATAATAAATTAATAATATAAAAATATAGTAACAAATTTGTAATATAAAAATAAATAATAATAAAAAACATTTTAGTTTGGAATATGTTGCATTGTAGAAACGTGCGTACTTAAGTCGTCAATAAAAAGATTTTTTTTCTCATTTGTACAAATTGAACTTCGGTCAAACTATGTTTTAACTTAAGTAGAAAAGTCTGAGCAATACATTTTTGTGTTTCATTCTTAAATTGAAATCATTGCTACTACGTTTTTAAGTTGTTGTTTTTTTTTTTTTTTTTTTTTTTTTTTTCGTATTTATCTGCGATTTAAAATAGTTCAAAATTTAGAAAAGTAGCCCGTTATTTCACATTGTGGTTATACTACTTAAAATAAAGAAATAAAATGTAATCTTTACAACTTTGCAATAATGCTTGTCTAATTCAAGCAGAATTCATGATACCTAGCAACAATTTTACCATGGCCCCTAGTTCAATAGGGTTCCTATAAGAACATGCACCGGGGGACCGACATTGGGATGTCTAGATTTTTTTTATATGGGTCCTAGAATGGCTTATATGGAGCCTACATTGGCTACTATAGAACCTATATTGGCTAAATAGCCGGTTTTAAATATGAGGTAAATCTGACAATTCTATGTAGGACTGATTTGTTGTAAAGTGGGTGTCAGGTGAATCGGACAATTCTATGTGGGGGCTAATATAACAGCCCTTTGAACCCTTATTGGGCCAATGAGGGCTTAAATTATTTTGCTGCTTCCTTGGCTTGTATAAACAATTCTGTAAAGGTGAGAGTGCCCCCTGTAGGGTTCTTTTAATTTTAATAGGAAGAAATGATGGCGATCATAAGATAAAAATATTTATTAAGAAGAAATCAAGATAAAAGTACGTACAATACAACTAAATCGTAATCATCATAACATAACTAGAGCGTTTACTTATGTCTTCTCAGATCCGTATCCCCCGTCTATCTGATAGAAAATGGGCAATGCGCAGGCGCGCAGAAGAGGTGGGGGGGGGGGGTTGCTATAGTTACCCGACACCCCCGTAAAAGAGTTGTGGCAACACGGCAAAATTGTCGCAGAAAGATATTGAGCTCGTGCAGAAAGATTTTTCCTTTGGGAAAGTAAAAAAAATTAGTTTTCATTTCTACATAAATTTTCGAAAGATTTTATCTTTTTTCTTTAAAACTATATTCAAAAGATGCTTTTCTCGCGCATCTGAGTGGAAAAAAATGCTTCTGATTTTTCTGTACTCATTTGAGAATAATGAAGAAAAAAGAATTATGAAGTAAAAAATTTGGTTTTCCTTTTTACAGAAATTTTCGTTCTATTTTTTATTTATTTATTTATTTTTTTTGTTTATTTTTTTTTTTTTTGCTGTTATTACTTTTAATTTCCACATAGTTTTTAAAATCCTGTATTTTTAATACGATATTATTTATTACGACAACTGAATATCGAAATG
The DNA here is from genome assembly GCA_949128135.1 of Parasteatoda lunata. NCBI lineage: Eukaryota > Metazoa > Arthropoda > Arachnida > Araneae > Theridiidae > Parasteatoda > Parasteatoda lunata. Next base: position 6,271,388 of record OX421971.1, on the reverse strand, counting down.
AAAATACGCATTTAGTAAACCCTTTTTGAAAAATCCGATTCGCGTCATTTCGCCGTCGAGCTTTTTTTCGGTAGTTACTGCTACCGAATGTGATGACGGATTTCACAATTTTTTTATGATTTTTTTTTTAATGTGATGATGATTTACAAAATGCGGAAAAAAGAAATAATTAGTGTGCTTTCCCTCCCTACAAAGTGCGAGAATATTGCCCATAATATTAGGATAAAAAAATATTATTTCATCCGAAAAGTATTTTTTTAAAGTTGACGCTTTGGTTACTTTATATTGGTAACATGTTTATTTATTATTATTACAAGTATCTTGCAGAAAGATATCATTAGTACTAGATGGGTATGTCGCAGAAAGCTCAAAAAACTTCTGCCACAAAAGTGAGTGCCCTATTTAAATTTAAAGAAAAAATTATATATACCACTTGGAAACGTAAATTTTCTCGACAAAATTTTAGTTTTTAGCTAATAGTGTCATCGTTGAAGGCTTAGCATAGTTTACATTTTTTATTGTGAAAAATTAATTTGAATCAAGTTGACTATTCTCTCATCTTTTAAGTCTCAAGTTATAAAAAAATATAAGAAAAACCCTACCCTACGCTTTTACTATTTTTTCTGCTAAAAGGAATTTTATATACCTTTTTTTTGTTTATCTAAAATATAGGGAGTTACGAAAAAATGATAGCGTTCAGCTAAAGATTACAGAATTTTATGTCTTTAAGTTCCCTTAAAACACTATTATTGTTTTATTAAAAATAGTTATAAATAAAGACATATTTATATATTATTTAAGTGTAAAAATAAAGAGCTTTCTACAGTGAGAAAGTTATTTGTAATTAACCAGCAGAAAAAAAAAAGAAACTAGTTTAGTTTCTTTTGAAATATGTGTCTTTTCGTAATTAATTTCTGTACAGCATTCTCTGCTATTTTAGGAAGAAAATTGTACATAGTATATTGGTTGTTTTTAATTTTCCTTTATTTATTTAATATATATATATATATATATATATATATATATGACGTCATACTTTTTTTTCGTATTTTTCTCGTAAACTATGGATCGTACAGGAACGCTTCTTTGGGCAGTTTTTATGAATCTAGCTGTGCAGAGTTTATGCGGTCGTTTCGGGACACCCTGTGTATGTAGATATATATATATATATATATATATATATATATATATATATATATATATATATATATATATATATATATATATATATATATAATATATATATATATATATAATATATATATATATATATAATATATATAATATATATATATATAATATATATATATATATAATATATATATATATAATATATATAATATATATATATATAATATATATAATATATATATATATAATATATATAATATATATATATATAATATATATAATATATATATATATATATATATATATTATATATATATATATATATATATATATATAATAATTCATTCCATATAATGCTTTTAATTAATAAGTTTTTATTTTATTTTAAAATAGCACATTGTAAAATGCATATTTCACTGGTTCTTTGTTAAATAAAGTTGTTTAATATATTTTGTATTTATGTTTTTTCTTCATTTGTTAAGTTTTCTTTTTCCTTTAAAAAAAAAGGCAATTAATAAACGTATAGATAATATACTTAATTATTTATATGGAGGTACGAACGAATGTTGTTGTTTTCGTAAATTCAAAAAATATCGAAGATCTGTAGGATCGCGGCTGCGATGCCTTTTGACTATATATAATAAATCTTAGGTGAATGTTAGAATTCGTACGAATGAAGGCTGGAATTCATTTAAATCTGTTACGAAGACGATTTTAAACAAATGAGCAGAAGTTGAAACAATTATGTTACCTATTTTTGGAACGTTAATAAATGTTTAAAAACCAATATTTTCAGTTTTTTGTAGGCAAGTATATTAAAACTAGTAAAAGCAAATAATTAAAAACATTTTAAAATCTTATGTAGCCCAACGACTTTCGCACGAAGAGTAGAACAGTTTAACGAAGACAGATACCGCACATCCTCGGACCTTCGCAGAGAGTGATGCATGGTGGGAACTGCGATCATTCCACACTCTCAGCGGTTTGTCTCTCTAAAAGGATTGGAAGACATATTTTGTTCATCGAATCAAATTTATATATTTTCCACCCTGAACTAAAACCTAAATAAGAGGAAACGATGATTTCTGGCAGTCCTTGATTGGGAGTCGTGGTGGCTGCCAATAAGGTAAACCCGGTTCGAATCTCGGCGATGGCAGGCTGATTCAAATTCTGCACTCAACCAAAGTGCTGACATAAAATATCCCCAGTGGTAGACAGATCATGGGTTAGAATTCCCTTACCGTCATGCTAACCGAGGGAGCGTTTCGGGGTTTTCCTCTCCATGTAACGCAAATGCGATATCATTCCATCAAAAAATCATCCGCGAAAGCAAATTTCTCCCAATACTTGATTCATAAGTTCTCTTGTCTTCTGGATTATATTTAAAATGACAAGACAATGGAGTTGAACATTAGTACTCGCAAACCAGAAATTATGTCGACTGTTCAACGACGGCTATAAAATGAAATAGGCAATGGCAGCACTTCTTCACAGCCCTATGACATTTTATAATGCAACTATACCGTGGAACCGTAGTAAGCCTGCTGTGGCAAGCTAACCATGGGAAGTTTTCGGGGTTTTCCTCTCCATGTAACGCAAATGCGGGTTAGTTCCATCAAAAAATCCTCCACGAAGGCAAAGTTCTCTCAATACTTAATCCAGGAGTTCCCTTGTCTTTTGATTCAGGTACGGAATTACAAGGTTACTGAGTTTAGCATGGGTAACTGTAAACTGAAAAGTCGGTCGGCTGTTCAATGACTGTTATAATATAGAGTCCTTCATTGGATCCACCAGTTGTACGCAATCTGAAATATAGTTGAACCCTATTATGTTAAAACGCAAACCGTTTTTTATATTAATTACCAAATAATTAAGCTCTTTTTTAAGTCCGATTTGAATAATTTACTTTATGTCAGGAATGATTTAAGAAATGTTCTAACTCCATTAAAGTACTTTTGTTTCGTAACAAAAGTGCCTTTTTTAACAATTATTGCTTGAGATTTTATTTCTGCAAAGGAATTTATTAATGGTTGCATTAACGTTACAATAAGACAACTTATAAAAAGCATTGAAAGGTAAATTTTCTTTTTATATTTTAAGGTCTTTTAAAATTATTTAAAAACATTTTTCTTTCTTTTCCGTCTTCCCTTTCTTCTTTTTACAACTTTTTAAGATTTTAAAACGAATATTCTTTCATTCGAACGAATATTTTTGAATAGAACAAACATTTTCAAAGGGATTTATTGAAAGAAAAAAAATGTTCTTGTCGTTTACAAATTTGTTTTTGTTTTGTTTAAAAACAAATTAAATAATAAAAAAAATTACAAATGAAGTTTACCTCTACTTAATTCTTCGTTCATGTGTTTTTATTCCAAATGAAAAACAAAGTAAATGTTTTTTTTTTTTTCTTTGAAGATACGAGACTGATAAATCTCACTTTTTTATCCGAGAATTCGACTCATTTTTTATTCTTTTATTAAAAACATATTTGATTTAGATAGAAAACTTTATTTTACAATGCTGTGATTAAATAAAATCTTTTTGACCCTCAGTAACTTTTGATTCGATTTTCTGATTTAGACTTATTAAGACTGATACCTAAAAATGCTCCCCGAAATCTACATGAAGGACACAGATTATTAAATACAATTTATTTTATTCCTTTTAACGATCGTTAAATTAAACGAAACAAAAATTTTGGAAAAGAATGAAATAATAACTTTGGCTTTAGAATGCTTAGTACAAAGAACGCGATCGTTTTTTTTTTTTTTTTTTTTTTTTTTTCAATATTTTGTTGACTTTTTTTAAGTATGACGTGTATAATAACATACTATAAAACACATTTTTAATGAGTGTCATTATTACTTTATTTTTTAATTAAGAGCTTCGTTTTAAATATAAAAAATTTTCTTCAAATTTTAAGTAATTTAACAAAATTGACTTGATTTTTTTCTATTTATAAAAAGAATTTGAACATAAGATTTAATCATTGTATGTTATGAAATATTGTACTACATACTTTGAAATCGATAAATAGTTTTTAATATGGAATTTTAACTAATTATTTTACTAATTGAGTTAAAATAATTAAGCAATAATTAAGTTAAAATAACTAAGTTAATTTATAATTAAGGTACAATAATTAAGTTAAAACTTTATAATTTGATTGACACTGTATCACATTTCATAACAGTTCGACGACAATTAAAAAAAAGGAATTATAATGTCTGCAATAGAATTTAAAACTAAAAAAATGAATGAATAAAGAATTTTAAACTTTAACATCAAGCACTCCTAGATATAAATTTTTATTGACTAAAATACTATTTTTACCTCTCACTATTCCCACGCATGGTATTCTTCCTATTTAAGAATTTATTAAAGCTAATACTTCAAATTCTAATCATTACTTGATTTTTTGTTGTCTCATTTCGTGTCTGTAAGAATAGTATCTTGAAATAATCTTTCAACCATTTTCCCTCTCGCTTAAATAAATTTAATATTTAAATACATTTAAAATAGTTAGTCCATGCTTAATGATAACGTAAGTTTCAATGTTACAGCTACAAATGGAGCTCATAAGCAAATTGAATTTATCTTTAAAATGCTGACCTCTTTCTGCCTAATCAGAATGCTAAAATCTCAGATATCTATGCTGACTGTCAACGAAAGATTCAACTGTTTCCAGACGTCAATCGAAATTTCAAACTCTTATCGACGAATTAGAATTTTCAAATATTGACTTAGACTATGCGTATGATAACACTAATAGCTTTAATCGTTTCCTAACTTTTACAAACAGAATTTTTTTTAAATGCAATTAATCGTCAATCAAAATACTGACCCCTTTCCGACTTACTTCAAACTCATTAAAATCTGTTCTTGAAAAAAGTTTTATCGGTTTTAGACAACTACAAGTAGACTTTAGAGCTACAGAGAATTTATCGTTAAACAAAATTTGCCGATGATTAATGATTAACTGAGCTATCTGGCTAGAAATCTGTGTTTGAAAACATCATAAGCTTTAATCATCTTTTTGACCACTAAAAACTGGGTTCGTATCCAAGCTGTGGCTGGTCGATTCGAATTCTGCACACGGCTCGCATCGACCACAGTGCTGACGTAAAAGAACCTCAGTGGTAGACGAATCATGGGTTAGAATCCCCTTGACGTCAGACCATTGAAGGTTTTCGTAGTTTTCTTCTCCCTGTAACGCAAATAAGGGTTAGTTCCAGTTAAAATTCCTCGACGTAGGCAAATTTCTCCCAATACTTGATGTTCTCTTGTCTTCCGGATTAGGTTCTACGGATTTGAACATTGGTAGTCGTAAACCAAACTGGGTCGACTGTTCAACGACGGTTATGAAACAAAACAGAATTTATCGACAGACATAATGCTAATCAAATTTTAGCTGGAGTTGCTAATCAATAATGCTAATCAAAACTTCAGTCAGTCATCACAAACATAATTTATAACCTCATTTTGGCAAATAGAAGTAGGAAATTTGATTTCTATCCGACACAAACAAGCAGTTAAAAAATTAAGAAGAAAATACTAAAATAAAACTTTTAAAAACTGGGTTTTTCCAGTGAATTTAAAAGGAGAGTATAATTTCATTTCCGTCACACCAAAAAAAAAAAAAAAAAAAACTGTACATCGTAATAATTTCATTATGAACTTCAATCACCACCGAAAATGACCCCCCCCCCTAATTGTCCATCTTAAATGATGCGACACATTTTTCGTTCCAGTTTCTGCAAAAATATAGTTTTCTTTTTGAAACATGTCGTTTTTAAAAATATCATTTTATTTCACTAAGTATGATTTTATCATAGCTCACCAAAAAATAAAATATATATAAGTTCTATTAATATGAACTTTTCTGAAAAAGTTCTTTATTATAATTGGAATCTATAGCACATTAGATCAAAAGTTATTCAGGGCGGATCTGCTTTATTTACGCACTATACATCTCGCGTTCAATTCAACATTCTTCGCACAGTTCCTTGGACTTTTGGTCTCAGTTTCTGTACATGTAGATCACCACTTGGCTAATTTTCTTTTATGTTTAAAAAAAAACGATCTTAAAGTTTTATATATATATATTTTTTTTTATTTTTTTTTTTACTCCTTTTTTTTTATTTTTTGGAAAAATTCTGAAATGTCCTGATTTTTTTCATAACATTAATTAAAAAAAAATAAAATTTAAAAAAAGCATTTTTTTTTTTTAATTTTCAAAATTTTTTATATCTAAATAGTTCGATGCAACAGCAGAAGAATCTGTTTTTTTTTAAAAAAAAAAAGTGTCTCTCAGTTCTAGGTGGTGCGTAAAATGGAAAAGTCCGTGAATTATTCGATGAGTTATCGCCTCCCGGAAAAGTGAGCAACTTAGGAATGCATTAAAATCGAAAGTGGGAGTGCACTTAACGCACGAAATAATGGGAAGGAAATGGTGCCAACTGGAGCAAGAAAAGTGCCCGTTAAAAGGGAAAAGTGGGACTCTTTAAACTGGTTTTCAAAATGGAATGAACAAATTAAACGGGGCAGATTTTTTGAAGGGCATTTGCTCTTAATTTTGCATAACTTATTACTATTTCTTTAATCAATATTATTTTCATATCACTCTAAAGTGCTTTAAAAACAATTAAAGACATACTAATCAGGAAAGATGTAACTTCTTTTCACACAATTATATCCGCATAAGTGCTTTCTTAGACTTTATTAATATGGAAAAGGAGAAATATATCAATAGAACTGTTTGAGAACACTAAAAAAGTGAATATTTAATTGTAATGTATTTGTTCATTAACAGCTCATGCGAAGAAAAAATAAAATAATTTAAATTTCATTTTTTTAAGCAGAAAACAAAGCCTCAAAAATGAATGGTCGTTTATTGAATCCGCCATTAAAAAGAAGAGTTCTTAGTCATTATTGTAAAGTCATTGCAGATCTTAGTCATTTACAGTTTAAGTAGAATCAAAAACTAGTTTATTTTTGACGGTTTATTTTGACTAGTTTATTTATATCAAAATGTGGAGATATAAACTGTGTTTGTCGATTTTCATAACTTTTTTTTTCTCTCTCGCTTAAATATTAACTTCAGAATCTTAAGTATTTAGGATCCAAAAAGTAAGGGTGGTGCTTATGGAACACCCTGTATTCAGTGTGCCTAACTTCCCGACACTAATTATTCCTAAACATTTAGAGTGGTGCTTTCAGAACACCCTATATTAAGTGTGCCTGACTTCCTGAAACTTGTAATTCCTAAAAATTAAGAGTGGTGCTCATGAACACCCAGTATACAATGTCTCTGACTTCCAGATATTTAGTAATAAAAAAATTAAAGAATGGTGAGTACGAAAAAACCCAGTCTGTAGTGTCTCTGACCTCTTGATTCTTATTTATTCTAAAAATTAAGAGTTGTGCATACGAAACACCCCGTATAAAGTGTCTCTGTCTTCCTGATACTTATTAATAAAAAGTAAGGCTCAAAATCTAAAAAAAACTGCATTTTATTTTTTTAGTTAAAAGAATTAATTGGTCAAAGTTTAAGCATACATTCCAAGGCTAGAATATGGAATGTTTTTGAAACAGAAAATGAATAATTTAACGGATATTAATTGTAGGTCCATCCAACGATGAGTTACGCTGATAACATTTGTTTATCAATACATTCGATCAAAATGTGAACAAAGAGAGAAACCGGAAAGAATGTTCCATCCTTAAGGGAATTTGCTGAGGAAGTTAAGTCAACAATTTTGATGATAAAAAAGTGGAACACAATGAAAGTGGGAATCGCTCAGAGAAATTCATTACCAAAAGATTTTTCTGTTCTTTTAAGTTTTTATTTGTTTGAGATACAGAGGGAATAAGAAAAGTTGTTTGACATTTTTTAACAAAACTTTAACAAATAATGTAACCATCATAATTTTATTACGATCTACATAAATAATTTCATATTTTCAGAATTAATAAAAGTGTTTAAAAATCATGAAAAAAGTTTTTTACGGTACTTGAAAAAAAAATCCTAATGTTTTATCAATTCACTACATTTTTTTAAAGAAATTACGTTAATAGAGAACGGTAATTTAATTAAATATTTTAAAAGAAAACAAAACGGAAGGTTTGATGATTGAAGTTGTTGAAGGATGGACAGAAATTTGAAATTCTGATCTGATTCTGATCCCGAAAATTTGATTGATGATTTATTTTCATTCGAGAGTGATAGGGGTTTTAAGCAATTATATATCATAAACTGCATTTAATGAAGACACAAATTTGCCAAATAATAAAAATCTTTTTTTGAGAATATGAAGCTCCATCAACAAAAAACTCATTTTTGATGTACTGTACGCAAAATGAAAAAAATGGAGCTCCCTAAATATATTTTCATCATATGATCGGATCTTCACGTTCTAGGATTCAATCTTAATGGTTAAAGGAGGTAATTTCAATCATGCTAGTTAATTAGTGCAGACAATGTTTTAAGTTACGAAAACAGACAGAAAAAATTTACTTTTTCTGATTAAACATACCTTTTTTTTTCGATGGACCCCACAATTATATTAACATTAAGGAGTCCAAGCTTTGAACAGCTCTCCCGAACAATTTTTTGAGGCTATATTTCCCGGCTACCCTTATATTTTAGTGGTAATATAGCGACTACATATTACTTTCGAAATATAGTTACTACTTCACTACGCTAAGAAGACATACAAACTTCACTCAAACCAATGTTCAAATTCGAGCGTTTGCCTTCCAGTGAGGTGAACCGGTTCGAATACTAGTGATGGCTGGTCGGTATGAATCCGGTTTGCACCGACCACAGTGCTGACGTGAAATATCCTCAGTGGTAGATGGATCATGGATTAGAGTTCCTTTGCAGTCAGGCTAACCATGGGTGGTTTTCCTCTCCATGTAACGCAAATGCTTGTTAGTTCCATCAAAAAGTCCTCCACGAAGTTTCTCCTAATACTTGATCCAGGAGTTCCCTTGTCTTCTGGATTGTGTTCAAAATGATAAAGCTACGGAGTTGAACTCATAAACCCAAAAAAAAATTTATCGGCTGTTCAACTACCGTTATAAAATAAAATGTTCAAATCGGTTTTGAATATTAAAAAAATTGCCTCAGTTAAGCATGAGAAGTTATTAGGAATTGTTAATTCATCTTAACATGAGATAGTTTGTTATTCTGAAACACTTTTTTTTACCAATTTAATCTTATAACCTTCAAACTCTACGCTCATCTTGACTTAATTTAAGAGCTTATCAAATATTTGGGATTTAATTGATTAATGCTTTTTTTATATCATTCAAAAAATAAAGTACAGTGGGCAAGACATCGGAAGGCCCTGAATAACTTTATATCTAATGATCGGATCTTCACAATCTTAATGGTTCAATTTCCAATGATTCCTTTGTTTACCAAAATTTCCAATGATAATGAACGAAATAATTTAAGAGCATGAAAGAAATAACTGCTGCCAACAAAATTGAAAAAAAAAAAAAAAAAAACTTGAGCATCAGACGAAAAATGTTTCGCGTTTGAACTTTGTTTCTGTACTAAACTTTAAAACTAGTTGCCAGATATCGCTATAAACTATTGTCGAAACCCAGTTCTTAGCAACAGTTCAATGCCTTATCAATTGTCCAATCGCAACTCATAGAATAGAATGATTACACATGAAGTAGTTAAATCAATAATTTATTGGTGGAAAAAATTAACATATTGTGAAAATATAAACAGCAAAATAATTTTTTTATTGAAACTAATGAATTACATACTTAATAATTTGGTCAAGTTCGAATTATTAACAAAATTGAAGTTCCTCTTTTTCCAAAATAAAAGCTTGCAATGCACGATAATTATTAAAATAAAATTAGTTTTTAAAAACAAAACAAAAATAAAAACAACAAAAACATAGCACAGAAATAATAAAGTGGAATACGAATTGACAGAAACGAAGTGGTAAGAAATTGATTATTATAAAATTCAATTCACATATATTTTAAAATAAAAACTTGGAAAATAACCTTCTATATAAAAATCTTAAATCGAGGTTGTCTTTGAATGAAAAAAATAAAGATAGTCTCGAAGTGAAAATAAGGTTTCTTTTTGCAACATCTTCTCAGCTAAAATCCACCTTGTCATGAAATTTTAATGGACAGTGCAATTTGATTCTATCGCTATTGTGACTTCTGCTAAATTAAGGACCTAAGTGACAATACTTTTTAAAAAGGCTTTAAAAAATAAACTTTTAATCCTTTAAGGTTTAAAACTGCAATATTTTGGCTTTATTGAAAAAAGTTTTTAGTACAAACATTTTCGTGACAATAAAAAGAAAATTCAGACACAAAATTTCATTTAGGTTACGTAGCAAAGAGAAGCACGAGTTACCATAGACAAGAAATTCCATTCTTTAGTACAATGTTAAAAATTCCAAGTCAAGTTTCACCAAAAATTAGTATTCATTTGCTGGCTACTTAATATGAAACTCAATTTCACCATATTTTGGTATTTTCACTGGATCCATATATTAGTAAAAGTTAGCACCAAAAGTAGAAGAAACAAAACACCGATTTTCAATTTCTTTTATAAAAGCAGAGGAAAATTTCACCATTATTATATATTTTTTAAACGCTTAAATGCAAGGCAAGGTTGCTATTTACAGTAACAAAACTATTTACCGTAAGTGGGTTATTTTATGACATACCTCTAACCATTTTACACAGTCAACTAAATTTAAAAAATGCAGCATAAAAGAAATGAACTTAAATGAATGCCAATAAAACGTTTACTTACCTAGATAAGTTAATACTTGAAACAGCATGCGTTAGTCTTCCTGATACATCGAGACGTCATGGCGTCGTAAACAAACATCGCTCAGTTTACAGTCACCGTCAAAGTTTTATGTCTTTCATCAAATTGTGGTTGCAATGAGTTGCACCATGGAAATACTTATTGATCATACTTCACTATGTATGGTGAAACTAAAATAAAATGATTTAACTAAACTTTGGGATAAGGAGAAACTCTGCACCAAATACTGGTTTCTTGGAATTACATACGTTTGTGTGCTAGGCTTATAAACCTTTGTCATATAAGAAGGACAGATAGCACGATACAAAGAAGGATAGCATGAAGATACATCCAGGGTAACTGCGAAATTCGAACCTGCTACCTCCAAGCTTTCCATAGCGAGCGAAGGGAAGCCCCCAAATACTGATTAAAGTCCAAACGTTATAGAATCTTTCATATTTTTCCTCAGCCAGAATGTAGTTTCTCAGTTTATGTTCGTTACGTCGGACTCTTCAACTGAACTGTATTAAATATCTGAAGCCCCATTCATTGTGGTGGATTGCAAATGAAGTGAATATAGGTCGGTACTTTATTTACGTCGCCTGCACAATGGACTATTGCCGAGGACATCAATTTTGATCCTCCTCAAAGGCTTCCCGCTTTGGTAGCCCGACAACTTGCGCGAAGTCGAGCACTTTACAGTAGAACAGTTTGACAAAGACCGATACCGTACACGTTCCGTCTCTACACAGGCTCATCAAAGTGGTCACCCACCCGCTTACTGACCGCAGCCAGTGATGCTTGACTTCGGTGTTCTACTGCGAACCGTATTTTTACGATCAGTCCACTGCGGGGCGCAAATGAAGTGAAGGCTTATACATATGGATCATTGAGTTCCGAACGTATAAGGGGCTTCCCTGTATCACCTGCTAACGCTCTGTTAAGCGTGGGAGGTGGCGAGTTCGAATCCCACCATAGCCCTGGATGTATTCTTTATTGTTGTTGTTGTAGCTCATTTACGTCGCACCAGAGCTACACAATGGCCTATTGGCGACGGTCTGGGAATCCCTGAGGAGGATCCGAAGACATGCCATCACATGTTGCCTTCTCTCATGTTGGCAATATACACTTTAAAAAAACGCTCTATTCGATGTTAACTTTGAAGTAACGCAAGTTGATCAAATTCAGAGAGATATTAAGTCACTGTTTTTACAGATCTTCATTGTTGAAATGTTTATCGAAAATCGAATAATTCATGCTATAGTCTCCCAGTGGGTTTGGTATGTTTTCCTCATTTATTTTTATTCATTTTTCATAAAACTAGTGCCCCGCACAGCATTCTTTGGGGGAATTTTTTCCCTTATTAGTAGTTAAATAATTACTGAACGGAGACTCATGTCATCCCACAGGTTGGGGAGATTTTTTTTTTACCTCCAGGTTTTCTTTAACTGCATTCTTAGTTTTTTTTTTCCTTTTTCTATAATGCTTCAAAATTGATTTCTGCGTTAACAACATTTAAGTTCAATGACACTCACGTAAAATAAGCCAATGGATCTAGAGATTCATCTCAGTTTATGGAAGTACTAATTTGCAATAATATTGGTCAAATTGCATAGTTTCGAGATTTAGCAACTCTATTCAAAATTTCTATACTTATAGATTTCACAAATTTCAACTCAATGAAAAAACATCAAAAAAAATTTCCTCCTCTTCTAAGGAGAACCCAAAATCTTTTTTAAAGATAATTTTAAACTCAAGGTACCGATGTTTTTATCGCGTGCTATGTTCTTGAATCGATTGTCATCACAATCGATCACTTCATATATTATGTATCTGAATCGACAAGGCTATACTATGTACTTTTTTATGAAAGGCATTGTTTTGCGATTAATTAAAAAAAAAACACATAACAGATGAAAAATTTACCTCCACGATCATATTTAAAAAATTTCTGCAGCGACAACTAAATACTTTAAAAATAAGAGATTGTTCTTTATTTACAATATAATATTAAGACTGAATAAGAATAGTTGTATATTTTTAAAATGTATTTACAATCTATTGCTATTCTGCTGTAATTCAACAAGAGTTTAGTTAAAGGTAAATTGTGATTCTAATAAAATAAAAATAAAAGGAATAGGCCACTTTTTATTTACTGACACATGACAAGAAAGATCTCGTTTTTCCTTTCTAAAAAGCAGAAAATGGTTTCAAGTTATTTTTTGGCCAATGAAAAAACTCATTTGGTGGAACTTTTTAAGGAAAACATTTTTGCTATCGTTTTCTACCCGGTGAATTGAGAATAGAAAAGTTTTTCTTTATAAACCTTAAAGAAGACGTTAAGAACTCCCTTCGTATGGTGGCTTGTGGGTAATGATTCTTTCGGTTATTTATTTTCATCGACAAGTTATCATTTTTTTTTTCTGCTTAGAAAAAGGATTGACACAAAAGAAAATGTGTTATTTACCGAATAATGTATTTCTTTGCGGGTCATTTTTGGTCCCAAAACCACTTCTGACGCAAAGTATTTTCTGTTATAATAGAAGAAACCTACTGGCGAATAGATTATAAATCATCATCGCAACCCCATTTCATGGTTTCCACTTTAAACCAGGTCTATGTCTGGCCCTCTTCAAATTTTTATCAGTTTACATTTAACTCCATTTCGTTAATTGCATTTTCTAATGGGCATAACTTTTTTTTGAAAAAAAAAATAGTTTACTTATTTAATGTTGCTTATCGATTATAGGTACCATGTGTTGGCGACTGTTTATTCCGAATTGTCGCCAACACTATCCTATAACCATGGAATGCCGAATTTGAATATAACTTAATTGATATCTACATATTATTTTTACATCGGTCAATATTTCCGAACTAAGAAAGTTTGTCAACACTTACAATTATATAAAATTCAATATTAATCGTTTTGTATAGTATTCACGATATTATCATTTTGACACGTTATGTTATCGATAATGATCTCGATATCATCGTGTTCGTTGTTATAGTTTAGTAAATAATCGTGATATTCTCGTACTCGATACAAATGTGTGTGTTATCGATAGCCGGACATCTGCGTATATCAGAATATAGCATTTTTACTACGTGTTTTATAACTGCCGTTGAACAGCCAACTCAATTTTTTGGCTTTACGACTACTTAATGTTCAACTCGGTTACTTTATAATTTTGAGCCCAATCCAGAAGACAAAGGAACTCCTGGTTTAAGTATTGGGAGAACTTTTTGATGGAACTAACCCGCTAGTTCCACCAAATTAGCTAACTTATTTTTTCACTATTATGAAAAAAATTATACTCTTAATATTAAATTTGTTTTTCGATGTATTGATGATTTAATTATCTTTAATTTTCAAGATTATACATATGTATTAAATAATATTTACCCCGAGTAATTAATCCTGCTTCGTAATCACGATGATAATATTAATTTTAATTTTTTGGATTTTGGTATCATAAAAGAAAATAATGCCTGCTTTATTGATTTATACAATAAAAGAAATTATTTTAATTTTAATAAAAATAAACTAGTTACTTGAAATTCTAATGTTTCTAAAAACATCTTTTTAAAAACCATTTTTACTCAAATGAATAAACAGAATATGCAGTATGTTTATTTATTCGAAAAACAAAACTCTTCCAAAATTTCAATGCAAAGCTCAATATAATAGATAGTTTTACATCAATAGCTAAATGATCAACTGAATAGAGTCTATTGGCAATCAATTTATTATTGATACAAACGCTTTAAATGTCTATTTTATAAATAATTAATTAATTAAAAAGTTTTAAGCTGAGGTTAACAAGATTTACAAGAATCAAAGAAAATGTCAATTCTATTTGGCTGAAAAGTTGAAAATATATATATATATATATATATATATATGAATCGGATATTATTTTAACATCCAGTGTTTATATCAACAACATAAAAGTAAAGGAAATATATATTTATAAATGTTTTTTTTTTCTTTTTTATTTTCTGGCGGGATATAAGCGGAATGTTTTCCTTTTCCTTCTTTTCCTTTTTTCTCCTTCATAGAGAACAATTTATCACGCGCAGCTATCCAAACACCAGCAAGTTTTTACTTTCATTCCAATCTGTTGCCATTTTGGAAAAAGTAATAGGTGTTATCGTTTTTCTCGAATCAACAATTGCTGTCGAACCTCCGGCTTTTCATTTGGGTCAAAAGTAAACAGTATTTGACAAAAAAGCGATTTTAAACGAGGGGGGGGGGGGGTTATGTTCAAAAATTTAAATAAAGGCAGCATTTTTTTGATGTGTTTCGCAAATCTCTTCATATTTTGACAACAAAGAAAAAAGTTTAAAAAAAAGAAGATTATTTTAGATTCGACAAAATTGAAATAAATGGAATTATCAATCACTATATAGATTGTATTTCTACATTTCAACATTGTAAAAAAAAAACATTGGTGTCATTAAAAATTTAATTTCAAACAATCAAATTTATTATATTCAAACACTTGGAAAAGTTTTCACTATAAGGTCTTCGGTTTTGTTAGTAGATTGTTTACATGAATAAGTGTCACATTTTAGAAATGTTTTCCATATGTTGCAGGATTATATTTAAAACTCTTCATTAAATGATGTTATTCTCTCTGGATTATGCTTTGAGTTTCATTTGAGAATGCATCCTAAACTAACGGTTGTATTTTACCCTACTTGGGTATTACTTGTACTGACATACTTATGTTTCACAATCTTTGGTTCGCTGTAAAACCACAAGAATTAATTACGACATTTTGGTGTTTTTACACTGAAGAAAAATATCAATTATGCATATCCTATACAAATATTTTCAAGCATTCCACTTTATACTGTGATAGGTATTCTTTTTTAAACATTAAAAAAATGTCATTGCTTATTGATTTTATTTTATAACCCAATGTTTGAGTTTACGACTACTTAATGTTCAATGCAGTAGCCTTGTCATTTTAAACCCAATACAGAAGACAAGAGAACTCCTGTTTCAAGTAGTGGGAGAAATTCGCCTTCGTAAAGGACTTTTTGATGACATCTTCGTTACGTGGGGAGGAAGGCCACGAAAACCTCCCATAGTCAGCCAGACGGCAAGGGGACTCTAACCCATGATCCGTAAACCACTGAGGATATTACATGTTGTGGTCTGTTCGATCCGGGGGCGGATCGAGCAGCCATCACTGGGAATCGAATCCGGTTCTCTTCATTGGAAGGCCAAAGGCCCTGAGACACCACGGCTCTCTATTAGGCACTCTAACTATCAGGGCATATGAACATTAACAAAACTTCTTAATTAGCACATTTAAGGTTAGGCAGTCAAACCATTATAATTGAGTACTAATTCATGTCAATCTGAGATCAAAAGTTATTCATGGCGTTTTTGTTTTTTTTTGTGCAGTGTTTATAGCAACTATTTATTTGTTTTATCAAGACACGCATTTCATTCAATGGGTGACACATTTCCTAAGCATTTTTAGAGTTACTCATCTTATGTTTCAAATTCTTTGTGATATTGTACCATTTAATGAGTAGAAATTTTTTTTCCTCGAATAGTCGGTGAATCAGTAAAAATAATAAGGAATACTTTAAGAAAAAGTGAAGTGCTATATTCTTTATAAATATGCTTTAATTTAAATTTTTTTGTTGTAGTTTTTATTAATATTATTTAAACTTTCATTTATATACGCATTTGTTTGCTATGAGCGTTTAAGAAATTTAAACATTTCTGTTGTAGATTTATTTTCATTATTTTTTAAAAAAATATATAAAATCGAATTAAAAACATAATGTCAAATTTCCTGAAACATTAAAATACCTAATAATATGCGTTGCTTCTAATGCCACTTTCCAGTATCAACAAGCTTGCTTGGCGAAACCAAGTGAATTTATGGCAGAGGGTAAGTTTCATGTTTTTCAGTGACCCCATTTATTGCCAAGAATACGAATTCAGCCACACAGTCGTCATACCTCGTTTATAATGCGGACCCATTCATTCATCCACAGATCGTAATTTTGACTTGAACCAGAGAATGATCAAACTCCAATTCAGTACTCCCAGAGGTAGAATTCGCTATGGAACTATAGAGGATTTTGTGACCTCACAGACTTAACGTGCACCAGTTACCAGTTACTACAAGAGGATACTTCGGTCGGCGGGAATCGAACTCACGACCTATCAACCAAGCCATCTTTAAAGTGAGTGAAATGATTTTAGACCAGTATTTCCCAAAGTGATCCATATGGACCCTCAGGGGTCCGTGGTACCATTCAGGGGGTCCGTGAAAAATAAAAACTGATTTAGGGGTCCCTGAACAACGTCAGGGGGTCCACGTGAGGTTTAATATAAAATAATAAAATTGTGATTGGTTTTTATTATTATGGAAATTAAGATACATAAAATAGTAGCGATTTTTACGTCCTAAGTAAACTATAAATAAAGGTGGGTGCTTATAATTATTAATAGTGGTTTGTTACAAATTAAACAGTTGATTTACAAATTTTCTTATATCTTTTGTTCGTTTTTTAAGAGATAACAGTATGAATGAGTCGAAGAAAAAACACCGAAAATACAGTGTTGAATATTTGAAATATGTCTTTATTTCTTCACTAGAAAATCGTACTTTACTTATGTGTCTCCTGTGTAATAAAACTGTTACAAGTGATTCAATGAAACATTCCAAGCTTAACGAACAATTGATAAAAATCCATAGTGACAAAAAAGATAAAGATTTAACTATTTTTCAAACAGTCAAAGAAAAATATCTGAAAACACCGTCACTGCAACAACTTATAGGGACATCTAAGCGAGGTGACGATGGATTGCATGTTTCTCACAGTTTCGCATGTTTCTATATATTACATGATTGCAAAGTCCGGAAAGCCTCACACTATTGAAGAACTTATTTTACTTACTGGGGGGGGGGGTAAGTGAGATAATACTCAACATGCGCAAACCAACTTTTAACATTGTAAAAAGAATTCCACGGAGTAATAATAATGTACAAAGAAGGATTGACAAAATATCTCAGTGTGTAGAAAATTCTTTATGTGAGTACTTAAAAATATCTGAATTTTCTGTACAGCTTGACGAGTCCACTTATCCAGGAAACGAAGCTTTTACTTTTAGCTTATGTAAGATTTGTAAAAGAATAAAAATTTTACCAAGAATTGGTATTTGCTAAACGCTATTTATTGAATTAAAATCTATACCCTTGACTAATATCATTTCTGTAGCTACTGACGGTGCTATGGCAATGGTAGGAAGATACCGAGGTTTTCTGGCTAACTTAAAACATGCTGCAGCGAATGTTTTTTCAGTACATTTGCCAAACTTAACGAAACGAATTTGAAACTACAAGATGAAGAATAAATTTAATCAAAACTAAAATTGTAAAACTTCGTTTGTTGCTTTTTCTGTATAAACAAAACTTAGGAAGAGGATATTGTTCTCTCTGTTTCAGTAATGTAATGAACCTCATCACAAAAAATGAATAAATAAATGATTAGTGCCCGCAAACATTGAGCCTCATCTAAATACACTCCTAAAATCTCATCACGTTCATTCAAGTCATTAGTTTTTTTATTTTATTTTACACAAAAGATATAATTTCAATAAATAGTTCTTCAACAAAATGTTTTAATACCGTACAAATATGTAGTTTTTCACTTGGGGGTCCGTGGGTAAGTTTTGCCTATAAAAAGGGGTCAATGTTTAAAAAAAGTTTGGGCACCACTGTTTTAGACCATTATCGTCGTATGTTTTATACAAAAAATATTCTTACATTTTTAAATTTATACATAAAAAGTTAATAAAATAACGCAATCAATACTCAAATTAAATACTAAACATTTACAATATTGTAAAACTGTTACAAATAACATAAACAAATGTGGAATTCTCAAACTGACTCTGAAGAATTATGACATATTCCTAATTAAGATAAAAATAGTAATTTCTGGTATTGTATTAAATTTAATTTAATTTGTTTTTATAATTGATTTATAACGATTATTTATAAATTTAGATCCGTTATTTTTAGTTTTATCTGTTTTTGTACAGTTTCTTCCTCTGTCTTGGAAAAAGCAACGAAATATAAAACAAAGTCTACATTTTGTATAAGAAGAAACTGATATATGACTAATATTATTCACGAATAATTTGAATAATATGAATTACTAAATATAGATAGAAACGAAATTCAATGTTGATAAAAACAAATATTCGTAAAAAAGAAGAATTGTGGCAAAATGTTTAAAATAATCGTGATGGGAAATATTTTTGAATCATTAAATATGAATACAAAATATTTAATTAAAGTGGAACACAGAGCAACATTTATAATGACTACACACCTCTCTATATACATTTTTTTATATTTAGTAACAACCAAGCAAGGGATATTCATTTATTTTTTTCCTTAACAAAAAGAAATTATATTCTATCATTAATTGTATTTCTCAAAAATATCGTAGTTTTCAATGATGATTATGAAATAAAATTTTAAAACTAATAAGAAAAGGGGCAATAATGTTGAAAACTATGATACTTGTTTAATTGCCGCAATTAATTTACGCGGACGTTTTTACACCACAAAATTTATTGTTTGGTAGGGCTAATTAGTTTTTTACGCTGTTATTTCTAATATTTTTCTCCCTCCATTTGGGCTTCAAATCCATTAAAAATCCTTAGAATAAGAGCTTGTAATGGGCGAGAAAGAAAGAGATATCATTTTTTGAAGCAATTAAAAACTTCTTGAGTCATAAATTTCTCAGACATAAAATTCATATCAATGGAAAGTGAGATTTACGATATTCAAACTATTAAAAGCTTCTCTTTATATTTTTAAAAGAGGCGTGAATATTTTTCTTTCGTGACTTTGCGTGGTTTTCCCTTTTTCTTATCTTTTAATAATCTTGCTCGCCATGTATGGTAACATGTATACACAGTTTATAACTTAATTTTAAATCACTCAATCTTTCTATCAATTTATAGAACATTACCACATTCGATTTATTAATTACTTTTTAAAACATTGACATGTTATTTTTTTATTTTTTTATAACCGTCGTTGAACAGTCAACCCAATTTTTGGGTTTACAACTACTAATGTACAAGATGGCTTGTACGCCGTAGCCCTGTCATTTTGAACCCAATCCAGAAAACTCCTTAATTAAGTATTGGGATAAAATTTCCTTCGTGGAGGACTTTTTGCTGGAACAAACCCGCATTTGCGATACACGCAGAGGAAAACCACGAAAACATCCCACTGTTAGCCTGACAGCAAGGGGTCCCTAACCCAGGATCCGTCTACAACTGAGGATATTTTACGTCAGCACTGTGCAAGCCGGATGCGGAATTCGTATCGAACAGCCATCGCTGGAGTCGAATCTGGTCCCCCTCATTAGAAGGTGAACGCTCTATCCCCTGAGTCATCACGGCTCAAACATTGACATTTTGGCAAAACAAATTGATAAATATTACTTAAACATTGTTTGCAATTAGTCCTAGAAACAAATAGGCTGTCACTAAACCAGCCCGTTGATTTTTCTCAAAATTCTACCTTACTTTATGAACCCTTTTAGAAATTTATCCCTGCTGAAGCATCGCAATAAATTTTAATTTCACGATATACTGCTGCATTTACATCTTAAATATCAGACACATTCACTTAAAAAATTCAACGCATTTTCATCAAAAAAGATACATTCATTATATAAATCAGACACATTCACTTAAAAAAAGAAACATTCATTTCACAAAACAGACACATTCACTTAATAAAAAAGATGCATTCATATCAAAAAATCTGACAGATTCTCATCAAAGAAATACATTCATTTCAAAAATTAGATAAATTCAGATCAAGATCAGATACATCGATCCAAATTTTATTTTGTTGTGTTTTTATTTACTATACATTTTATAATCAATTAAAAACCACAAAAAAATCCTGTATCATTTTGTATTGTTTTATTATTTTGTCAAATTTTATTTAGTAAATTTCATTGACAGAAAATGAGAGAAAAACTGCACCTTATATTGTGAAGTGTGATAATACGCGCTCAGAAGATTTGAGTACGGCAGTTAATTCGCTGAAGGGATGCAGTTGTCCATTATTATTCCTCGACAGGGGATTAAATTTTATGTCACCCAAAGGTGTTCACATGGTGATAATTACTCGATAATAAGTATACCTGTGAGTGAGTATACGGATTTATTTACCCTTTATGCGATTCCAGTTAACACTCCTAAGTTTATGAAACCTTCCTTTCCCTGTTTCTAGTCATTCGCTTGGCTTCACATTATGAATTTCTATTCAGATTCATCGGATAAGTTATTGTATAATCTGGGAGGAGAGATTTTAGATAATATTGTTCAGTTTTGCATTAAGAATGATATTCTGTAACAATGAAGTTTCTTATTAAAAAAACTATAGATTTAAAAGGAGACATTTATTATTAATAAAAATAGAATTAATTTGTAAAATGATACTGGAAATGCTATAAACAAAACTCGTTGACTAACAGCCACGAAATATTCACTTAACCTCATCCCTGATTATCCCGAGTTAACTCGGGTACGTATATATTGCAAATATTTATCATCCCGAGAAATCTCGGACTTAACAAAATTTGTCAGTATATTTTGTTTTATCACGTTTTCGCTCGGTCGGAAGCAAAAAACATAATCTGCTGTGATTGGAAATTTGCCAAATTTTATTTGGGAGTTTCGATGTTGGACTATGGGACAGCAAACGTGTTTTGTGCGATACGATAGTTGCTGAAAATGCGTAGCAATAAGAGTAAAAAAAAATGGAGTATTCCTTCATTGACGTTTGTAAAGTATCACTTTGTATTATCCCTTGTTTTAAGAACTATCCTACAAAAACTAACATTTAACTTTTTTCATTTGCTCGAAATAACTCGGGATAGTAAACTAATTTTAAATTAATGGTTTCTTACACATAAAAAAATTTCAACTTCAAACCTGTGCATTATGTTTTGTTTTAGTTCCTTGTATTTATTAATAAAATCAAAAAAATATGTCGGAATACATCGAGAAAAAAAATTAATTGGTTTTTAAGGCTAACAAATACTTAATGCCCCAAAACGACATTACTTTGCGTTCTCCCTGATAAAAAGTAGAATTTTGGTAAAAAGAGTGTGTAAGTGATTAGCAAATTAAACTTTGAAGAAGTCATTTTTGTAAGAACTTATAAGGCCCAGTAGTTTAGTAGCGAACAATGAATGTCAATTTTTCAAAAAAACAAATTTTAAAAACAAAGTGCGTTTTTTTTGGTTGCAAAAACCGTCTAGGACAAAAGTGAAAAATAGGAGTTAAGGTTTTTGATATCATATCTAAGATCTGGGAAAAGCAAATACGATCATTTGTCTCGAATACATTACTGCTGTTAATTATGCGTAACATGATTATAAATAATCAATATTACAAGTCATAACATAATCGTAGTTCATAAGTAAAGAAATAGTGCAATGACTTAGTTGCTTTAGCAAATGTTCGAAATATATACTAGGTCTAGTTAAGTGCCGTCGCCCGGTATGCCCTACATCAATGTTTTTAAGGTCAAGTGCCACTGCCCAGTATGCATTTAACCGGTACTCCGAACAACTGATTTTACTCCTAATCTATCCTCAGCTGATATTAAAAGGTCTAATAAATATAATAATATCAACAAATAAATAAATTTCAAAACAGATATAACAAATATTTCGGACATTCACTGAAGCAACTACTGTGAATATCAACAAACAAAGGTGATTGTTGATATTCACAGGTGAAAATCGATATTTTCTTGATACCGGTAATTCAAAGTAACACACACACACACACACACACACACACACATATATATATATATATATACAAAAGGTATAGATAGAAAAAAAAGAGAAAAACGAAGAAAATCAAGAAAATCAATAAGTTTTACTTACTGCGCATAAGCTACAAGTATAAAGAACTTATAAAGTGCGTTCAAAATGTAGAGAAAACATGGAAACATGGAAAAGATTATAGAATAATGAAAAAGGAAAAGAAGAAAATTATTTAAAGAAATGAATAAAAATACGGAAAAAAAGACATAATCTCTTCATCAGCTCAGACGATTATATCAGCAAAAAAAGCACCTTTCTTTCACCTTAAAAAGCACTCATTTATGCCGCTATAATCGTGTTAGCTGATGAAGAATTTTTTTTTCCGGTTTTTTATTAATTTTTTTTTTTAAATAAATTTATTCTCTTTTCATTATTCTGTATTTTTCTCTACATTTTGAACTAACATACATATATATATGTATATATATATATATATATATTATTTCTAGTGGAGAGTAATTCGAAATGAAAAGGAGCAAGAGAAAAAAAAAGGGAAAATGTAAAATGAGGTTCGAAATTAAAGGGAAATCTTTCAGATTGAAATTCCATTGTGGAAGGAGAAAACAAACAATTTGCCGCCCTTGTCTTTCAAAGTCGTTAGGAACGAAGCATTTGTGTGTGTCGCAAAGATTTTTGTCCCAATGGGAATGTTTATTTCTTCGGAATGTCTTTTCACTGTTTTAAAAAATTTTTTTAATCGAGGAATTAGAATTTTGAAAAGATTCTTTTTTCCCACATTCCTTTATAAATGAATCTCGTGGAATGCTTTCTGAATGTTAAGAGTTTCTTTTAATGAATTTTTTTTTTTAACATAATTGTTATGCGCGTATGAAATCGGAAACAGTAAAAACTGAATCTAATGAGTGCGACTTATCACGAGAAGTCCCTTATTACGACAAATCATCGTCAAAATTCTAATATTAAAGATTTAAAAAATTATACGCTTGCTAGGGGCCTAAGAGCCCTGTTCGCTGCCGCTCACTAACCTGGATTATTGCTTCGCAATAATTGTTGTTTCTCGACAGAAAACAGTTATTCTACTTAATTTAAAATTATTCACTTGACATCTATGCACAAAAAGGAATTCTGTTTGCTTACGCTTGTGCCTGCACTTCCCACGTCCAAATATTATTATCTATTAGTATTATAAATATTTAGATGTAATGGTGAACAGAAATAATTTTTCTAAGTTATTATTTCTTAAAATAACACTTATATTGTTGTAACATTATAGTGTTCAAGCAAATTGGATGAGTTCACAACCATCATTTAATATTTTTGCTTACCAAAAGTGCGGGTATATTAATACTATTTTTGACTGTACATGAATTGTACATGAAGATGATCGTTAAGTTTTAAATCATTTAACAGATATCTTTAACTGTAATTTATAAAAGTAAATTAATGTTATTTGCACAAAAATAATAATTGTAAAACGTTTAATAACACTAGACCACCTTTCCATGAATTCTATGTTAGTGTTATGTGAATTTCTATGTTTACTATACGCCTATGGTGTCTTTCCGTATAAATTTCTATGGTTTAAATTGGTTACCACAAATTACCATGGTGAATTTTCTTAAGGGTATTTGTAGTTATGAGTACAGAATTTATAAATTTGATTATTTATAAGCACAAAAATTCAAGATTATGTTCAGTTCTTTACAGAATTTCTTTCAATTTTGAAAATCCTTTCCACAAAAATTGGGGCTAAAGACCAAATTAATTTCAGGAAATAAATCTATTTTTGAAACATATTTTAACAAAACATTACAAGAATAAAATGCTTCTATAACTGAAACTTTTGTCGTCCATAGAAGAACTGTGATTTAATTATTGCATAAAGTAGTTTCATACTATTTTTTAGGCTAATACTTCCACGTGTATTGAAACAACCTTATCAAGACGACATGTTTCAGTTATATGAACTTTCTCAAAATACTGATGTCCCTTTGTTTACATATAGTAGAAAAACAGAATCTCTGAAAAAAAGTAAAAGGTTGATTTTTATAATAATTAAATTAAGGCCGAAAATATATAAAGGTAATAAGGGATGTGATCGTAAGGAAAAATGGTAGTACAATGCTAATGTGGGATAACAATAACCCAATAGGTTCAAAGGGTCACAAAGTGTGAGGTTTGAACAAATTGGATAAAATTGGTATCACCAAATTTGGAAAAAAGACGAAAGTTAAATAATTAAAGATAAGAGATAAATAAGACAAAGTCATGCTATATCCAGATACAACTTAACATTTAAGATAAATGTGGTAAGCTGATGTTTCCAATATAATAATAGAAAGCATGCCCGAAACTATAAAAAAAAGGTACTCACCACACACAGGAGAAAAAAGGTGATACAGACTAAAAATAATCACTCAATTCAGCTGAAATGGGTGACAAAGAGAAAGATAGAAATTTTATAAAAGTTCGCAAAGTAAATTTAAAGAGTGATAAGAAGGCACAAAAAATTATTTAACTTATAAAAATTAATGATTTACGAAGAAAATTTAAAGATACAAACGGGTTAATATAAGGAACAATAATTTACTGAAATTTATAAAGATTTTAAAGATTCTACATTATTATTTTAAGTAAAAAAAATTGGGATGCAGGGAAAAGAATTAGTTTCGTCGATACGGACCGAAGTCCGTATCTCGGAGGGGGAAAAAAGGAACCAGCCAAGAGGAAGTACAAAAAGGAATGTATCAAAAAAAAAAAAAAAAAAATATTTAAAAATTCGTGAACTGCTGTAGAACCAGAAAGGTTAAAGCCAATTAAATTTAAAGAGGAGGAGAGTTTGAAAATCTAAAAGGAAAGAGATTGGTTAGTCAACCCCCCTAAAAAATAAAAGAAGTAAAAAAAAGGAGGGGTTGACTTTTCCCACAGGAAGTTCGATGACCGCGTTGACCAAGGTCAACCAGCAAGTTAAAATAAATATAAATGCTATCTTGAAGGAAAAAGGAATAAAGATTTAATACAAATTAAAGGCTTGGATATAATTAAGAGTTAATTGTCACTTTACATTAAGTGTAAATGTGACATTACTAACGATTAAAAATTATTTAAATCACTACATCGTCGATACATCACTATAGTAATATTTAACGACAATATATCGTCGCATATCGATATCTGGTGACATATCATAATTCAGTTACAGCTAAGTGCTTAATTATGAGATCTTAACTTACAGCATTTTTATTGAATACCCAACAATCCAGGTGTTTCAATATTGTAATGATAATTGATAATTAATTTAAATCATACGAAATTATATCAGATAAAACTAACTTTTAATAATTGTGTATTCCAACCTTTCAATAATTGTGTATTGCAAACTTTTTATGATTGTATATTTCAAACGAAAAGAAAATTCCAGTTCATGTCCCAGAAATACGCCTAATTTTAAAAACAACATTTCGAAAGCAAGTCATGATTCGTATTCAGTTTTATAATATGAGCTTAAAAAAAAAACTTCTTTTTTTTTTGTAAATTCTGCTAAACACAAAGGGCTTTTAACGCAAGCAGAAAATGTTCTACACAAATTTCAAACAAATAAACTATTGAATGTACAGACAGCGCATGAGGTGCATATATTCCACGAAGGGAATATTCTGAAGTAAATAATAGGATGTTCTGTACA
This sequence comes from Parasteatoda lunata, assembly GCA_949128135.1. Taxonomy (NCBI): domain Eukaryota; kingdom Metazoa; phylum Arthropoda; class Arachnida; order Araneae; family Theridiidae; genus Parasteatoda; species Parasteatoda lunata. Next base: position 6,244,899 of record OX421971.1, on the reverse strand, counting down.
CAAAACACGACACTGCATCTCACAGAATGAGCAGACGATGTAGGGAGAAAAAAAAATTACTGTTACTTTCACTTCTTGAGCAAAGTAGAAGAATATACTTTTAGAATGCTGTAGATGGTTCCTGAATACAAATGATGGGGGTGCATCAACATGTGTGTATCAACATGGGGGTGCATCAACATGAATTTTAAAAAAAACAGTGTTTTTTTCTATTTATTTAGAGGAATAGTTGCATCTCCTTTTTCTCAGTTGTTTTCAACGACTCGAAAGAACGAGATATTTTGAGAACAATTAACCCTTTTTGGTTGTATTAAACTCAGTATTAAACATTTTTATAAGATAAAGTCACTGAGAGTAAACAATAGGATCGTAAACATTTATATATATATATATATCTATATATATATATATATATATATATATATATGTATATTATGTATATATATATATATATGTATATATATATATATATATATATATATATGTATATGTATATATATATATATATATATATATATATATATATATATATATATATATATATATATATATATATATATATATATATATATATATATATATATATATATATATATATATATATATATATATATATGTAATAACAGAGCTTCATCCCTGTTATCAGTGGTGTATTTAGCTTTAATAATGCAGTCGTAAGCCATGTTACACACAAAATATCTTTATTTATGGTTGTAGGCTGGTATCGATAACAGTCCACATCCGCTCTCCACAAGGGAGAAGGTGGACAAGACTTCGGACAATTCTGGAACAAATTACCAGGATCACAACATGATGGAAAAGCCATGCGAAAAGCATTGCTCTCGCTTTTATACTAACACAGATTTGAGTAAACAGGCACAGTCGTTGGCATACTTGTATCCTTACGCATTAAGGAAAATTATTTCATGCTTCCTTATATGGAAGTGAAAGGGGGAGAGATTCTATAAATAACTCAATCGTATGTTTATCAGCCTTGACTTCCCAAAATAGAATCTCTCTACGCTTATTCTTTAACAAAGACATTTTATGAAAACGAAAGAGATTTAATTCTTTTATTAATACAAAAGTATTATAATTTTTGTATTACATCCCCCCCAAAAAAGATTTTTGGCAAGCCAAAAAGAAATCATAATAAAATTTAGAATTCTCTGAACTTTTAAAATTTATGTTGGTACGACTGTTCCTTTTCACTACTACAAATAACATTTTTCAATTAGCTGTAAAAAAAAAACAACTATATACAATGATAACAATAAAAACATGATAATACAATTTATCTGTTTAGGCAACTAAACAGAAAGAAAAATAAAGCATATTTTTATAACTAATCTACTAAAATTTTCAAAACTTTTTCACACAAAAATATACAAAATTTTTATGGATTTTTATCCAAATATCACTTCTTCCCTTGAAGAAGTAAAAAATTTTCCTTTTGTTTTGGACACTATTCATGATTTAATTTCTACATTTGTGGGTTGTTATTTCCTAAGCTTTGATACATGTACTATTTCACAAGTTTGTTTACTTAAACAATTCTTTTTATTTCCTATTTTTTCGTTGATGTTAACCTGATAATGTATGCACCCATTACCTAGTTCTATCTTCGAATCATTTGAAATGTTTGACCTTTCTTTCTTTTTCCTGTACTTTTTGTTATTAACTTCTTGGTCATTCTTTCTTTTTCCTATTCTTTTTATTTTTGTTACCCCTCACATTATTTTTTTTTTTTTTTTTTTTTTTTTACACACAAAAAATCTTTATTAATGGTCGTAGGCTGGTATCGATAACAGTCCACATCCGCTCTCCACAAGGGAGAGGGTGGACAAGACTTCGGACAATTCTGGAACAAATTACCAGGATCACAACATGATGGAAAAGCCATGCGAAAAGCATTGCTCTCGCTTTTATACTAACACAGATTTGAGTAAACAGGCACAGTCGTTGGCATACTTGTATCCTTACGCATTAAGGAAAATCATTTCATGCTTCCTTATATGGAAGTGAAAGGGGGAGAGATTCTATAAATAACTCAATCGTATGTTTATCAGCCTTGACTTCCCAAAATAGAATCTCTCTACGCTTATTCTTTAACAAAGACATTTTATGAAAACGAAAGAGATTTAATTCTTTTATTAATACAAAAGTATTATAATTTTTGTATTACATATATATATATATATATATATATATATATATATATATATGTATATATATATATATATATATGTGTATATATATATATGTGTGTGTATATATATATATATATATATATATATATATATATATATATATATATATATATATATATATATATATATATATATATATATATATATATATAAATCAATACATCTGTGTTACAAAATCATACCCATAACTGTATGACATACATCAAAACTAGAAGACATATTCAGCCACAGTTAATAAACTTCATTTTTGTTATTTATTACTTGTTGAACTTCTTAGTGACTTAATGTCAATAAATTAAACAAGCACGGTTCAAACTTCTAAAAATAAAGAGTATATGTATAGTCGTAATTGTATGACGCTATTTCTCACTGCCAACACATGATATTCAAAATTTACCACAATCAAGCAATTTTCTCCGGTATTTATCCCTTTCAAGAGTATAGTAAGAAACTATTGCTACTTTACAAATATCAGATCGAATATTTATCCCTTTCAAGAGTATAGTAAGAAACTATTGCTACTTTACAAATATCAGATTCAAATCGCTGGTTCAAAATTAAAACGACACTTCTGCAAACATAATACGTTGCAGAAGTGTCGTTTTAGTTTTAAACCAGCGATATGTTAGTAAATTTAAAAATATACCACTAGAAATCCGCCGTTATTGCTTATGAAATTGTCCGCAGAACAAAGATCAAAAATGAAACTAAGCAATAGTTTGAAATAGTATATGAAACTAACCAAAATTTGAACACAATAAGTCAAAATGGAAAAGCGCTAAAAGCAGCATAAAACCATAATGGTTTTTAGTACACAAATTACTTAGTACAAGGTACTTACTTTAGTACAAAGAACTTAAGTAAAAACCAAACTAAATTTCAAAAATAAACATGTAAGCGCTCATTATTTCAAAAGATTTTTGTAACATTTTCCTGCATTTTAAAGTTTTATACATTTAAACTAAAATTTTATGCAGTTAAGATATAATTTTCTAACATTTCTCTATGAAACATACGATTACTTCGAATTTTCAATTTTCTTCGAAATGTACTTTAAAATCGCTACTTTTCTTATTTTGTACTTGAACTTTTATTCGTTCTTTTCTAAAAGTAACGTTATATATATATATATATATATATATATATATATATACAAAAGGAAGAATAAATAAAAATAAAATAAGGACACTTTTAATGGGAAAACTTAAAAGTCTTCATCAGGACACATCTTTTACAATACATGCGATATTTCTGAATAAAGAATAATTATCCTAAGATACAAATTACTCTTTATAATGTTGCTAAAAAAGAAAGGTTCAGTTGAAAATGATAAATGAAATTAAAAAAAAATAGAAAACAAACTTACCGGCTTGTAGAAAAAGTAAAAAACGTTTTAAAAGTAGATACACTAATTTAACAGTTAACAAAATATCGCGAAGAAGAATAGAATAAAAAACAGTGCTCATAGCCTAAATCGTACAAAATAATTTCAAAATAATTTTGGTAGAGAAATATATATGTTCGCAGCAGCCCAACGAAAATTTAAAACATTGTAGAGAAACAATATAAATGTTAATATTTATCGCTCTTTACCTTATTATATGACACACGTTTGGAGTATTTGGAGAACTCTAAATAAGAAAAGGGAGAGAATATGTGTTCAGCATATTGACTTGACTGTTAAATAAATTCTCTCTTTTCCAATTTAAACGTCAAAAGAAAAGAAAATTTTACTGTTTGTTATTATTTTTCTGAAATGAATTATTTGGGATAATCGAATAAGTGAGAGATATTTATTTTTCTGCATCCGACATTTTAATTACTTTTTTCTTAGAATTGTGCTCGATATCATTTAATTAGGTTGAGTACGAGTTTCTTGTTGTAGAAGAAAAAACACAAAGATTTAAACCATAAAAGAAATGAGTAAGTAAATAACTAAAAGAAGCTATATTATTCCGTTTGTGAACTTTTATTTTTGTTTTATAACAGTCGTTGAACAGCCGACCCAATTTTTTTGGTTTATGATTATTAATGCGACTACCAATGCTACTAATTACGACTACTATTACTTAAAAACTCATTATTGCGTGAAAAACAATGAAAGGGGGGGACTTCAATTTAAAGTTGGCATCTACAGTCCGTGACCTAATTATTAGACGCACTATAAGATTTTTTGTCAAATCTTTTAAGGTTTTCAGGTGATAAGGTTAGATTATCAGGTGATACTATACAGCTTTATTGTTTTTACGAGACCTGTTTTCGACCTGTTACGAGACCTGTTACGAAACCTGTTTTCACTTGTTTACGTTCGTATATTAATTGGTTAAATGGTTAAATTAGACGATACATAAAGTAATTCGACGATTGGATAAATTAGACGATATATTATATAAATATAGAATATTTATTATATCAGGTATTATATTAGTATGTTATAATAATTCGACCAAACGACCAGACGTACTGTAATGTTGTAAAAATTACATGTTTTGCACGATTTTATACGCAATACTTTTATGGTTAAAGGGTTTTTATTCAGGATATTTTTTACATACGTTGTATTTATTTTTAACGTATTGCATTACAATAATCAATTGATACACGAAGGTACACAAGTGCAAACTGGTTTCAGTCGTGTAAAAACAGTAAGGCTGTATATATTATCGCCTGATAATTAAGATTTTACTAAGAATCTTATAGTGCGTCTAATAATTTGGCTTGGGATTGTATTCAAATAATTTACTCAAAAGCGCCATTTTATTTCCGTTGCGTTAATTGCAATCTAGATTCTAAAACACTTCCATCAGAAATCTGGTGGGGGGGATGTGTTGCCACCCAGATAATCCACTTTCTGTGTGTGATGTGGCTGACAGAAAGTCAATCTGTCACCCAACAGAACATAATGAGGAACGCAATATTAACACTTAACGCCACACACACAAACTGTTCTAGAAGGAACATTAGAAAACCGGGATTGCGTGTGTGTTCGGCCATTATACCCCACAAAATGACCCCATAAATCATCTGAGTTCGATGATGAGGTCGGGGATTGTTAAAAGCGACATTTAAAGCCCTCCTATGGAAAACGGAATTTTTAATGACTTTCAATAACCAATGATCTCATGCCATTAAATAATTTCCAATCTCTATGGTTTCGAATTGATTTTATTCGACTTTCAAGTAATGCGAGAATGTCAACTTTTAAAAAATGCTGGGAAATAAATTTTAAAGTTTCGTAAAAAATGAAGAAGAAAAAAAAATACTGGGACGAATATAGTAGTGTTTAATATATATATATATATATATATATATATATATAATATATGGATTTTTTAAATGAGAAGAAGAAAAAATTATTAACATAAAATATTTTTAAAAAGAAATTAAAATGATTATTTGATGAAGCTACCAAGTAAGTCAGTTCCACCATTTAAATTTCTTTAACACGTTCAGGCCTGAAAGTGGGACGAAAAAGAGAAAATACTGGTAGAGGAACTATTTCAATATTAGATAATATTCGGGAGGAGTTAATCTATTCTCAACAATAACAATTCACTGTAAGGAAATTTATCACGGCGAAGAAGCAATTCAATATTGCATCCGTTAAAAACAATTGGTAGTTATGGATTTTTATTATTCCCGGAAAAAAACTAAAAAATGAAATTTATTTGTTACCAGTTTTCCTCCGGTGCGCCGCCCGATGAGTTCACGCCGGCGTGAACGTGTTAATCATCCATTTAAGTAGCTTCACTTGAATTTCTTAGGATGCTATTTCCAGTTATGGTATTCCCAAGGTGATATTTAGCATATTACGGTTATTCGGTTTTGTGGTAGGTGAGGTAATTTACCTTCGTGCAGGACTTTTTGACGGAAATAATCCGCATTTGCGTTACATGGACAGGAAAACCACAAAAACCTCTCACGGTTAGTCTGAGGACACTAACTCATAATACATCTACCACTGAGGATATTTTACGTCAGCTCTTTGGTCGGTGCTAGCCGGGTGCGGAATTCGAATCAACAAGCCAACGCCTGGATTCGAACCGGGTTCACCTCATTGGAAGACGAGTGCTCTATCCCCTGAGCCACCACGGCTCTATCCATCATAATTTGTTTGTACTCCTAATTAGGTGTCATTTTTATTGACGTTAAATTTTATTCATCGACCTGGTTTTCATGACGTCAACACAAGGGTGGCATTTCCTCATTAAGAACATGACACTGAATCAAATTAAAGTCACTTGCAAAAAATCATGTACCTTCGATAACATTTTGAAGTCAATAGAAGTAACCTCTAACAACGACCATTTTACAGTGGAACAGAGATTAGTCGCTCCAGAGAGATTTCACTGTATTAAATTTAATTGTACATACATCGGATTATTACTTCATTCATAATATATTTTTACACTAGATATTTTTCTTAATTGGGGTGAATAGTGTTGTTATTAAAGCATATTAAGTAGTACAAACCTAAAAGAACTAGTGAATGCTAATTAGTTAAACTCGTCGATTTTTATTGACGTTTGGTGAGAAATTTCTAATCTTTGGTGAAAAAATTATGAAAGGCTGTTCTACAGATTCCTCTGTTATGTGGTCATCTCAGAGACGTATCTCTGAAGTTGGAGTTTTTTTTTTTTCTCGCTCTTTCAATTTCTGTATTTCAATTTTTTATTTCATCTGTAATGTGCACAACTAAAATCAGATAAGTATCAATAAACTCAAAATTTTTTACATTGGGTTTCAAAATGGACATTTTTAAGACAAGGAAACTCCTGGATTGGACGTTTTTAGTGTTTTTAACGCTAAAGGAAGGGGGTTATCAATTATACCCTGTAAAGCATACCCTATAAAAAAAAATTCAAGCATTCTTTATAATGCGATAGCTGTTCTTTTTTAAACATTAAAAATATGCTTGTGACACTAAGTCACAATTTCAATTAAATTTCATGTTTTTAACATCCAAATCCTAATTTTTAGTAAATTCTGATACAAATCCTTATTTCATCATCTTTTTCCTCTCTCCCCTTAAGCTTTAGGCAATTAGGACACTCTCCCCATAAAATTCCTTTTCCATTCTTTTGACCCCTCCCTTTTGCTAGAATTTACATTCTTTTTTTGAACACCTGCTTGTCGGCCCCTTTCAAGTCCACGCCAGTGCAAGGTAATCTGCATCTTGTTTCTTCACTTTCAATTGAGAACCCTTTTGTAAACGTTAAGTGTAACTCCTCAACTCAGTAATGTTAGGAAATTCAACTTTAACTTGCAGATATTTAAGTAATTTAACTTCGACTTTTTCCAGTTAGTATAAATATCGTGCGCTAAGAGAGATCGAGAGCATTCGATATCAAGTTGTCTCAAATTTCACGTCTCTCCGCCTAACGGAGATTTCATTTTTCTCCCTCCTCACCCCCGAGGTCGGAATTTCAACATGGCGTGGTCTTGGCCGCCATACTTGCTGGTTGAATTTTCTGGCTAATATGATTTTGCCTCCTACATTATTCCGGCTATTTAAGTTTTTTTTCAAGCGTTGGCTTACTTCAAGAAAATCTCTACTACATCTTCGGCATGTTCCTTTTAGAACTCGACAGTGTATTCCGTCAAGGTTCTCTTCATTTTAATGCTTTTTTCTAAAGGATAACTATCAGTTTGTTTTATCATGAATGATGACGCACGTCATTTGTATGTGGATCGAGCTGGCCGAAACTTCAACACCCCTTTCTTTAAATTGATAAAAAAAAGTGCCATTCATTAGTTTTTTTAAAAAAAAAACTACCAGGGGTTGACGACATTTTTGCTGTATTCCAATCTGCCGATTTTCCCGTAAGATGAATTTCCCATGATGTTGTGCCATCCTTTGTGTAACAGTATATGACAAAAGTAAAATCTTCAAAAAAGCTTCCTAAATAAAGAATTGTGCTCTCCAATAGTGTTGATGGTGACTATTTTTCAAAACTATTTTTGTGTTTTTTCTAAGGATTATTTATTACAGATGTTTTCGTACAAGACAAAGGTATGTTTTTTTTCCAATTTTTTTTATCGGGTTATTTCAACGCTTCAATATGTACTTCTACTAAAATTTTATCATGTGCCTTTCCTTTTGTATGATATAATTGTCTTTAGTTAAGCTCTTTTCTTAGTTGTTTATTCTTCGATACCCAACCCGGAATAGCACAATGCTCAATACTTATTAATTTATTTTAAACCCAATTATTTTATTATTTAAAACCCAATTATTTTATTTATTTTAAACCCAATCCAGAAGACAAAAAAATTCCTGGATCAAGTATTGGGAGAAATTTGCTATCGTGAAGGGCTTTTTGATGGAACTAACCCTCATTTGTGTTACATGGAGAGGAAGTCCACGAGAACCTCCCACAATTAGCCTGATGGCAAAAGAACTCTAACCCATGATCCGTCTACCATAGAGGAAATTTCACGTCAGCACTGTGATCGGTGCAAGTCGGATGCGAACCCGTATCACCTCATTGGAAGGAAAACTCTCTATCCCCTGAGCCATCGCGGCTCTGCGCTGGACATTTAAAATAAGATATTTAAAACTAAAAGCACACTATCAAATTTATAAAGATTTTGTGTGTTTTACTTCAGTTTGTAAGTACATATACTATTGGCACAAAATATCAAAGCTGAACAAAAATATAATACGACTTTGAAAGGTTTTTGAACATTTACAGCCCCTGACCACACACTATAAGATTCTATGTGAAACCTTAATTATCAGGTGATATCATACAGTTTATTGTTTTTACGCGACTAAAACCGGTTTGCATTTGTTTACATTCGTGTATCCATTGGGGACGATTGAATAAATTAATTGATATTTATTATAACTGGAATTATATTATAATACTTAGATCAAATTATTAGACATTACTTTTATATTTAAACGTACATGTAATGAGATATATTTCCTATTTGTAAATATTTTTAAATTACAATGTTAACCAATTGATACACGAACGGTGCAAACCGCTCACAAAAACAATAAAACTGTACAGTAGCCTCTGATAATTTACATAGAATCTTATAGTTCGTCTAATAATTTGTTCAGGCACTGTATATTTCAAGCATATGAAGAAGCTTACAACTGATATATTTTCAATAATCAGACTTACAATTTCTATCTATTGCAAACATATATCTTTTTAGGTTTCCACTCATCCAAGTTGAAAATGGCGATAACTTTTATTTACTTGAAAAAGTCAGTTAATTATTTGTCATCATTCATAAGTTAAGAAATGACCCTCCGACTCAAAAGAGGCATGAAATTCTCAAGATGATTAATCAGCATTTTTGAAGAAAATTTTCTAGACAGCTTCAAGTTTTGGCGTCGAAGAATCTCGATAAATTATTCTCCCTTGAAATATCAGAGTGGAGAGCATTTGTTCGGAAAAGCTTCGAGAATTTGTTTCCACTAAAGCAATAAATACAGATAAGGGGTAATTCTGTAGCAAACTTGGGGCGAATTATTTACGGAGAAAATGGAAAAAGTAATATAATGCGTGTGTGTGTGTGCATGTCATTACTTCAGAACCATTTTATTCAACATCTCGAAATTCAGAGAGCAGCAAGAACCAAATCGAACCCCCGATTCTAAAATTTGTTAGAAATTTTCAATCAGTAAATTCGCATGAAAAATAGAATTTTTTCATTGGCTTAGAACTCTGATAAAAATGAGATCGCAGACGATTTTAATTACATTAATAACTATAAATCAAATATTTTAAATTTTGCAGTAATGATACTTAAGTGCCGGGATAGCCCGGTTGGTAGGGCACTAGGCCCATGTCCAAGAATTCGTGGGTTCGAATCCCACCAGCCGAAGACTCCCCGTGTAGTAAATGGTGACTGATGTACATTAAATCTGTCGAGTCACAAAGTCCTCCATGTTCCCACAACAAATCATACCTCAGGGGCTACTGATCACTGATTTTTCCTTGTTTTCTGGATTGGTTCAAATTTACAAGACAACGAAGTTGAACATTAGTAGTCGTAATGGCATAAGTTGGATCGGCTGTTCAACGACGGATATAAAATAAAATAAAATAATGACTCTTGTAATAATAGCGAGGAATCAGAGGATAGAGCGTTCGCCTTCTAATGAGGTGAACCGGCATTCTAATACCAGCGAAGGCTGGTCGATACGAATCAGCATCCGGCTTGCACCGACCACAGTGCTGACGTAAGATATACCCTCCGAGGTATAAGGATCATGGGTTAGAGTCCCCTTACAGTCAGATAAATTTCTCCCAATACTTGATCCAGAAGTTCCCTTGTCTTCTGAATCGGGTTCAAAATTACAAGGCTACGGAGTTGAACATTAGTATCTTAAATCCAAAAAATTGGGTCGGCTGTTCAACGATGGTTACGAAAAACCTTCTGGTACACAAGAAATAGTGTTCTGACAAAGGTTTACATTTTCCTCATTAATAACGCACTTAAGTTTAGTAAAATTAGGAAGACTGTAATTGAAACACTCACGTTTATTGCTCCAGTTCACCCTTTCAATATGACATAAAGTCTTCATACATTGGCGTCAGGGCCGGCTAAAGGGACGAGCAATGGTCGTTCGGTTAAAGGGACGCCGAACGACACCCATATATATATATTTTTTTTTTCAATTATTAATTTCTTCTTTTTTTGAACAATATCAATTGTTTCGAGCCGTGGTAGCTCAAGAAATAGAGCTCTCCCCTTCCAATGAGGTGACCCGGGTTCGATCCCAGCGATAGCTGGTAGATTAGAATTCCGCACCCGGCTCTCACGGACCACAGTGCTGACGTAAGATAATCCTCAGTGGTAGAAATGGTGTTGGGTTGAGGTTCCCGTGGTCTTCCTCTCGTTGTAATGCAAATGCGGGTTAGTTCCATCAAAAAGTTCTCCACGAAATCCAATACTTGATCCAGGAATGCTCTTGTCTTCTGGATTGGGTTCAAAATTATAAGGCTGTGGAGTTGAACATTAGTAGTCGTAAACCCAAAAATTGGGTCCGCTAATTAACGACGGTTATAAAATAAAGTATTATTTGTTTGAAATATATACTTATAGGCTTTCTTTTAATCATATATTCTTAGGTTTCTTTGTAGTTAAGATTTCCTTACATATAAATTTTACTGAAGATGGAAAGGAAAGTGTCCAGCAGAAAAGTCATTTCCAGTTCTCAATTTTTTATTCTCTAAATCATTCAACAAGCAATGGACAGATTGCTTCAGAGAATAAGCATATTAACAACGAGAAAGTTTGTTAACAGCAGTGAATTTATTCATGGTTGAGTGAATGAGTTTATAAATTCATAAAAAATTTTGTATTATGTTACAGCAGTCAACGACAACAATTTTTCATTTTTAACAAAATTGCTTTTAAAATATCATTTACTACTATCATGTACTGCTGAAGCAAGCAGACAACCCAAAATAACTTTTGATCTAATGATCGGATCTTCTAGAACTCGATCTTAATGGTTATTTCAAGGGGGTGAACTCAAATATGCTAATTAACTAGTGCTGACGATACTTACGAAATTAAGCAGAAAAACGTGCTTTTTCTAAATAAACATATATTTTTTGCGGTGGATACAAATTTTTGATCCCAAAAATATAGGGGATAGCCGCAATCTTGGAAAAAAGGTCCTAATAGTTTGGTCAGGAGAGCGGTCCAAAGTTTAAACCCTTTAACGTTAGTTTTATTATTATTTTTTTTTTTCGCATTTCCCCATATCTCGAGGATTTTTTAAAAGAATTGAAAACATTTTGCACGAAATTAAAAAAAAAATAAAGACAATTCCGTACAAAATATAAGTTTCCGTAAATATTTTTTTTTCTTATTATATTATTTATTAGGAGTTAAAAAAAAAAAAATTTAAGTATACAGTTTTTTATATCGTTTTAAAAAATATAATTTGAAAATATTTTAAGGCTCAATAATTTTATTTTATTTTATAACCGTCGTTGAACAGCCGACCCAATTTCATGGGTTTACAACTACTAATGTTCAACTCCGTAGCCTTGTATTTTTGAACCAATCCAGACTACAAGGAAACTCCTGGATCAGTACCCCCAGAGGTATTGATTTGTTATGGGAACATGGAGGACTTTGAGACTCGACAGATTTAACGTGCATAAGTCACCATTTACTACACGGGGAGTCTTCGGCCGGCGAGGATCGAACCCACGACCTCTTGGATATGGGCCCAGCGCCCTACCGACCAGGCTATCCCGGCCTTAAGGCTCAATAATTGAAATTTTTTCACTTGGTTGCAAGTGAAGTTATTTATCAAAACCCATTGTATTTGAAACCGAAGTATTGTAATTACATTTTTTACGCAAAAATGATAAAATCAAATTTAATAATAAATATTGCAAACTTTATTGTTGTGTCTCAAAGAATATAGTGGCTGCCATCAGTTTGCTTATAGAATTCAAACAAAATATGTAAGTATCTATGTCATGAATATTTAAACGGATCATTAAAAATAGTTAATTTACTGATTGAAACCTTAATATCTTTCTTTTTCTCGTTGTAGAGCAACAGAAGCAAGATTTTTAACGAAAGAGTTAAACAAACATCAATTTTTTTGATTTCCTTGCAAATATTGTAAAAAGAAATTATTTTTTGTTTAGCGTCTTTACTTTTTTTTCTGAACGACTTGTAGCAAAATCCAGTTGTTACCGTTTTCATCATGGTAAAATAAAAGATCATCTCTAGTTCCAAAGTGAAAAACTTTTATGTTCTACCCCCTTTCAAAACGATAACCCTTACGGAAAAAACAAAGGTAATTTTGAGGTATAAATGTTATTAAAATACGTCATTAAAAAAAACCTTTAAGTTGTTTTTTAAATACGATTTTTTTTTTTTCGATTTTTCAGGCTAACGGAAGATAATACAATTAGTAGTTAATACGAGACCTTGTTTTATTTCTTTATAAAAAGTTTTAAATTGGCTTTATTTGGAACACTAATCTAAGTTTTGCAATAATTAGTTAAGGTATCGCTATACAAATATTTCAGATTTTTATATAAAAAGTGTGTAACTAGTAAAGATATTGTCGAGTCTCAGTAGCTCAGCGGTAGAATTCGCTTCTATAAAGCAGAAGGTCCGGGGTTCGATACGGCAAGCGGACACTAACTTTTCTTATTTAATTTATGAACATTCCAGAAGCTTCTGGAATGTTCAGATTATGTCATTTCCTCTTTCGTTGTTCCTAGGAAGTTTCTAGAACATCCTATGCTAATATAAAAGCGATCCCGTGATTGTAAAGAGGGGTTCTGCTTGGTGCAGACTGGTTCCTGGCGTTTGTAATTTCTTGACGTTAATAAACTGATTATCAAAACCTCATCTTGTAATCTGCACTAACACTAAATCTAAACACTTTAACGTGACAATATTTAACTTGCTCTAAATTGAAGATTATAATCAACATAAAAATGATAATAAAATTTAAGAAAATTTTTAAATTGAATGGAAATAAAACAACTCGTACTTTTATTAAAATCAAATGAAAAAAAAATTAGAGTATGACCTGAAAGAAGTTAAATTTCGTTTAATAGGTTTTTTTTTTTTTTTTTTTTTTTTTTTTTTTTTTGAAAATTCTATGCTCTTAAAGCGTTTAACTATGAAATATTTTTAGATTAATAAATTAGATTTTAACGTCAAATTTTATACTTTTCGACTAGTATATTCTTAGAAATATGCTTGGGAAACCTGAATTTTAATTATAAAAACGGAAATTCTATAACTTATATACTTTATTAAATAAATCCATTTACTTTAGTTAAATGGAACGAATTTACTGTAATCCTAAAAGTTCTTCTTAATGTTTTTTTCTAAATATCAGTTAAATTAACATCTGTATTATTTTTTTGCCGCTTTCTAGATTGCAATCAGCTTTGTATGTAATATAAACCTCTGTGTATAGTGTAATAGGAAATTAATACAATCAAATAGGAGTACCTGAAAAGATTCCTTAATTTAAATTTTTTCATAATATGAACGCTATTAATGTATATAAATGCAATTCTGGTGTATTAGAAGGGAAGTGATGTATTAATTTTTATTTGAAACTCTTTAACTTGAAGTACGCATTTGCCACTGAAAGTTTAATACAGATATAAGAAAAAGATTAGTGCAAAAAATACGGTCATTTAACGGATAATAAACTATGAATAGAAAACATATTTTAATAGAGTTCTGTATCTCCAGCTATTTACTATTATAAAATTAATTCCAATCAGTAAAACATATATTTTTAAAAGAGTTTATTACGTAAATATGCCAGAGATAAAATTCTAATTAGCTATAAATACGAGTATATTAAAAAATTTCTAAATTTATGACATACTCTGTTTTAACATTCTATTTGCAGTCTTGGTGTAATAAATGCGACGAAAATCAGGCTAGATCTGATCTCTATCCTAAGCATGGATTGCAAACATTCTGATTTTAATATAAATAGTAACAAAACAAATTCGCATAAAAATGATTCACTGTAAATTAACAAATATAGATGGGCAAAGTTTCATTTGGACTTAGAATATATTATTTCTCGAGGACTTAAACCTAAAACTGTATCGATTGTTTTTGAAAAGGGGGTGATCTTCACTTTGGATCCAATGAAGAAATCCCCTTTTCAAAATCATAAGTTCAGTTTTAGCTCTAAAAGTTATTTCGAAACTTTTAAGTTTTTAAATTAATCATAGTTTAGATTTAAATTGTTTAAACTTAAAATTTGATAAAATAAACTAAATTTTAGTAGAAAAATTCACATTTCCTTGCACACTACAGTATTTTATAACATTTTGGAGTTCTTTATTTTTTTTAAATGCAGTAGAACTCTTCATTAAACGAGAAACTGTTTAAGAAAATAAATTTTTAATAAAGTTTAAATATCTATTTAGGATATAAACAATTTATTAATTACCTGTTTTTAGGAAAGCAGGAATGCTGTACTGGAGGAAATGTAGGTGTTGTAATAATTTTGATTACTAATTTTTTTTCTTCACAAAACAAATAAATGGCAAATGTTTATAACTTGTAGATTTGTAATTAACTAGAGTTAGAAACTTTTACAGTAATTGAAACAAATTTTGATTATAGGTATAGGTGATATGTTATGGTTGATATGTTTTGATTATAGGTGCTATGTTATCTATACTAAGTGGAATAAATGTATTTTGGTTATAGGTTTTTCGTCTTATTATTCTAGAACGATTTTATTAAAATATAATAATATAAGACAAAATACAAAAAAATCTTACTTGTACTATGTATTTATATTGAATATAAATAGAACTGTTTCTGTAATAGATCTTTTATTTTAAGGGATTGATAAAGAAGTCACTGAACTTAATACTCTGGCACGAAATGCACAGTGTTCCTCAAAAAATCTGCTTTCAAATAAAAATCGTTTAGGCCCAATTAAAATAAAAGTAGTATGCTAGAAGAATCTGGAAGCTGTTGGGCAAAAAGTTATGAGGGTACCTGATTTTATATTATTACCTTCGTCGAACAGCCTACCCAATTTTGGGGGGTTTACGCTACTAATCTTCAACTCCGTAACCTTGCAATTTTGAGCACAATCCAGAAGACAGGGGAACTCCTGGATCAAGTATTGAGGCAAATTTGTCTTTTGATGGGGCTAACCCGCATTTGGGTTACATGAAGTCAAAAACCTCCAACGGTTATCCTAACGACAAGCGAACTCAAACCGATGATCCGTGTACCTCTGAGGGTATTTTAAGTCAGCACTGTGTTCTGTGCAAGCCGGAATTCGTAACGACCACCCATCGCTGGGCCAAAACCCGGTTCACTTTAATGGAAGGCGAATGCTCTATCCCCTGAGTCATCACGGCTCTTGAATTTCTTTTTCCTTACACTGTATCACTCCGCTTATGTTATGCTTCCGAGGCTATGTGAGCAGGGTAATTATTCTAGGAAGTTTTATTATAGTCATTTGTGTTTAAATTTACGCACAGTTTTACCATTCATGAGTTTTCTGTAATTTATGGATTCTAACAGGTCATGAACTTGTAAAAAGTTTAACAAAACTAATATCACAGCATAAAAAAAGGGGTTACGCTTTGAATGTTATCCCTGATTTGGCTATATTTGTGTAAAATAGCACCGTTTGTTATTTTTTGGGGAAGCATTATAGGAAACTAACGGAGTCTTCCGAATTCATTTGTTGTTTGTGTGGTGAACCGTGCTTCTCGCCAGATGGCGATACAAGAAACTTTCCTTGTGTATCCTTCCTTTCACCAGATAGCGATAGAAGAAACTTACAAACTTTTTGTAATTCTGCAACTGGCAACACAAGACTGAACTCTTCTCATAACTTGCAACCGCTGGCTAGTCAACCAGTCGTATTTATTCACCCGTTCCAGTGTGGACGTACTCTTCAATATTCCGCGGCACCTTTCTGCTTTTCACTAATTCACCAATGTCGGACTTACCCTACTCGACTATATTTAATAATTTTATTTTATTCTAGAATCATGTTACCTTTTTTTTTAACTAACTTAATCTTTACTTTATTTTTTATAATAAACTGTGATGTTAAATGTTAACTTTCTTTCTTGTTTAATAATTGAGTTACCTTAACACCACATTTGTTTCGTTGAAAGTTAGATTGAAAAAACGCGGTATATTAAAAACACTATCATATCAGATATAAATATATAGGTTCAAAATGAAGATAAGACAAAGGAAAATTACAGACTAATGAAAAAAAAAAAAAAAGGGGGGGGGGGAAGAGAAAATTAGAAAAAATAAAAATAACTAAAACTGGAAGGAAAAAAAGGATAGAATTCTTTTTTAAAAAAATCCGGAAGTCCGTGGGCAAAATTATTTACTAAAAATTTATTTGTTAATTTGTATAATTTTTCCATGTGCAAATCCATTTCGGGCAAATCTGTGGTCAAAATTATTTACTAAAAAATTCCTTTACTAAAAAAATTCCTTCGTTAATTTATTTAATTTTTCCATACGCAAATCCATCTCGGGCAAATCGTGGCTAAAATTATTTACTAAAAAAATTCTTTGTTAATTTATGTAATTTTTCCATGTGCAAATCCATTTCGGGCAAACCCGTGGCTGAAATTACGTGCAAAACAGGCAATTCATGCTTCTTTCTCTTTTCTATTTCATATTTTTTCTTAAATAAATATTTATTTTTTAAAATTATTTATAGTCAACTTCTTTAAATTATCCAGTATAATATTACCTTGCGCACATCCATTTTCGGGCCCATCCTTGGTAACTAACAAATCAAACGCACTTCAGTAATGTAGTAAGAACGCACTTTAAAACGAAACTCCTCTAGTTACGCTATTAGTTATGCTCAATTTGCTCTTTTGTTTTCATATTTTGCAATCTGGCAATCTTGTTACGAAAATATTTTAAACCATTCTTCAAAAATTTCCCGTTCATGTAGGTTCATTTGATTTCGCTACTCGCTTTATAGATTAATGTTCTATTTTATGTTCTATTCTGTTTTTTCTTTATATTTTATTTTCCGTTTTTACGTGTTATTTTTAATTATTGTGTTCTTTTTTATTTGCTGTAATTTTTGTAAAAAAATTTTGAGTGCTCCTCACACTATTGTATTGATATATTTTGCTTTGGCTGCATTTATTCAGTATTAGAAAGCACTCTTTTTTGCAGATAAAATCGTGTGGGCTGATGAAAAGATTATATATTTTTTTCCGGATTTTTTTAAAAAGAATTCTATCCTTTTTATTTCTTCCAGTTTTTGTTATTTTTATTTTTTTTTAATTTTCTCTTTTCTCCCCTTTTTTCATTAGTCTATAATTTTCCTTTGTTTTATCTTCATTTTGAACCTATTTTATGAGTTCTATTTACTTGCAGCTTATGCGCAATAAATGATACTTATTGTTTTTCTTTATTTTCTTAGTGTTTTTTTGTATTTATATATTATGCTATATATATATATATATATATATATATATATATATATATATATATATATATATATATATATATACAGTGGCGCTCACGTACTTAAGGACTGTGTTTTCTAAATAAATGCGATATTATATTGGATGAATATTATGTTTTGATCAAGATGTCTACAAATGACAAATTCTACCTTAGTTGAACTTCAATCCTCAAATAATTCATTCGTGTTCACAAGTGTTTCATAACAAATTTTTTTTTAAAATAAACTTTTAAGTGTCTTATACTTAAGGACAGTTTGTCTAATCATGAGTTATTGAATGATTACAATCAATTTATCGATCAATGTAAGTGTAATTTACTACATTATCTTTGTTTGATGCTTTAAAACATTATATTAATATTATTTTTTCATTTTTTTAGTACAAATTTCAACATTATTATGAGTAAAGGTAAAAATGATAACAATGAACAGAGATGTCAAATAGATACTCTGAGAAAAGAAGGTTTAAGCATTAAAGAAATTGGTAGGCGGTTAAAATTATCAAAAACAGCAGTTTTCCAAGCATTGAAATCTATTCAAGTGACTAAAAGTATTGAAAAAGCATCCCGAAAACCACGTCCTCGCAAAACTACCGAACGAGAAGATCGAATTATTCATCGAATTTCTGAAGCTGATCGTCACAAAACCGCCCCGGACATCAAAAAAGAATTCGCTGAATTAACAGGCAAGCAATAATATCGGCGTTTAAATGAGTTTCGGCTTATGGGTCGCGTATGTAGGAAAAAACCGTTGATGTCAAAGAAGCATTAGCTTTTGCAAAAAGACTGGACATCGGTTGACTGGAATCGAGTTATATTTACAGACGAATCGAAGTTCAACAGAATGGGCTCAGATGGCAAAAGTTATGTGAGGCGTCCAGTCGGTGAAGAATTTAATGTACAAAATCAACTGTAAAAGGTGGAGGCGGCTCGGTGATGGTGTGGGGTGCCATGACATGTTCAGGATGTGGTCCAATTCACAAAATCGAAGGCATCATGGATCAGCAAGTGTATGTTGAAATTATCAAGACTGTTTTTCTGCCTTATTACAGGAAACTTCGCTCAAGAAAGCACACGAGAAAAACTGCGAAGGCCTTCTTGTCAAGCAAGAAAATTGAGGTTTTGCAGTGGCCTTCCCAATCACCAGATCTCAACCCGATCGAGATGTTGTGGATAGATGTGGATAAATATCTGAAACAGCAAAAACCAAAACATTTTGGTGATTTATGGAAATGTGTCCAAGAAGGCTGGGCAGCTATACCTCCTGAGCGATGTCAAAGATTAGTAGATTCGATGCCTCGTAGATGTGAAGCAGTAATTGCCGCAAAAGGCTTACCGACTAAATACTAGCTCCAAATATTTATTTTTTGTTACATTTTTTACATTGTTATTGATTTTATTAACGATTAAGAAATATTTATTTTGTTGTCCTTAAGTATGCGGAATGCATATTTTTTCTAAAATGTTACATAATTTAAGTATAACAGTTAGATAAATGATTTTCATTGTGAAAATATATTAAAAATAAGTTATTTGTTTCAATACATAATTATCAATTCAGTAAACTTATGCGTGAACATTAAATTTTGGATTTTACTTTTCATAAAGACATGTCATGACTAAAGACAAGTAAGTACGTGAGCGCCACTGTATATATATATATAGCACAAAAATACAAAGAGAAAAAAAGGGTAAAACGATGAAAATTAATAAGTTACTCGTGTATTAACTGCGCATAAGCTGCAAGTATATAGAACTCATAAAATAAGCAAAAAATTGAGAAAAAATGGAGGGGGGAAAAATAAATAAATAAAAAATATTAAAAATCCGGAAAGCATAATAAAAAAAAGGATATAATCATCTTAAATTATTATAAATGTATAATTAATTATCAAACTTATTTATTACAAACTTTAAATTACCTTGCGCACATCCATTTTCGGGCCCATCCAAGGTAACTAACAAATTTGACGCGCTTCAGTATTGCAGCAAAAACGTGCCATAAGATATCACTTTTATGCTTCTGTTTTCATAGTTTGTAATCTGGCAATCTTATTACGTAAATATTTTAAAAATTATCTTGAAAGATGCCGGTACGAGTAAGTTCATTTAAATTCGCTCCTCACTATGCAGATTTCCTCTCTTGTACTGTTCTATAATCTCTTTACATTTTATTATCTGTTTTTTGCTTGATATTTTTGTTTATTTTTTACTTAATGTGTTCTAATTTCGTTTTAATTTTTTTGAGTGCTCCTCACACTATTGTATTGATATATTTTGCTTTGGCTATATTGATACAATATTAGAAAGCACTCCTTTTTGCGGATATAATCGTGTGAGCTGATGAAGAGATTATATCCCTTTTTTATTTTGTTTTCCAGATTTTTAATATTTTTTTTCCTCCATTTTTTCTCAATTTTTTGCTTATACATATAGTATATATATATATATATATATATATATATATATATATATATATATATATATATATATAAATGCTTACTTGAATACATACATATACAAATTACTACATATTTTTTTAATACTATTCATCTGATTAAAAATGGTATTTAAGTAAATGTTTTTAGAAACATTAGAATTTCAAATAATCAGTTTATTTATATTAAAATCGAATTTATTTCGTTACATAAATCAACAATATAGACATTTTCTTCTTTTTTAATACCTGAACCTAAATTCAAAAAATTAAAATGTATATTATTATCATGATTACGATCTTGCTTCAATATCATGATGATAACATTAATTTTAGTTTTTTTGCATTTTAGTATTTAAAAAGCCGAAAATATCTTCATTTCTTGATTAATGCGATAAAAGAAATTATTTAAATATAAATAAAGTAATGACTTGTAATTCTAATTTTTCTAAATACATTAACTTAAAAAGTTTATTTAATCAAATGAATAGAATTAAAAGAGTATGTAGTAATGTTTAGTTATCTAAAAACCAAATAGACAAACTCTTTCAAAATTTAATCGAAAAATTATGGATACCGAACTAATGTAATTAAGTTTCGTATGAAACCATTGAGTTAATTGTATGTCATTATTGTTAATAAGTTCAATAGAAACTTCTTTGTTATCTAAATTTATATTTTTATCATGTGCATATCCAATTCAAGTAAATCCGTGACTGAAAATTTGTACAACCCGGACAACTCGTATTTCTTTTTGTTTCAATAAATTTCGATTTTCTTAAATTATGAAAATTGTATAATAATATATCACCCTTTTTAATCATAGACTTTAAATTATCCAGTATAATATTATAGATGATGTTTTTAATATAAATGTTAACAGCAACAATTTCGAGCTCTTTACACGCTCTACTTCCGGTTAAAAAATATACAGCTGCTTACTACGATTCTGGGAGACGATATTTTAAAACAAATAATTTTGTTTTTAATAAAAGAAGTAAATTGAAGAATTTCTGAACTCAAATCTGCTGTATTCCGTAAGATATTTATGATATTAAGTAATTCTGGTGAGTTCGAAGTGAAAATTTACTTTAGTTTTTTATAGACATGGTTAACAAAGGTGACATGGTTGTTAGATTTAGAAAGAACTCAGTTTTTTCGCAGTCCTGATTTGGCCTCTTTTTACTCATTTATTACCGATCACGCTTCAAGCCGTGCACAACCATACGTTATTGTTAGTATATTGGCGATCGCAATGCTCGAATACGCCATCTCGGGAGAGACCGGTTTCATGGCTCCTTCCTCCCTTCTCCCTTCCCTCTCCTCCTCTTTTTAGTTGTATAGGAATGTGTACTACGATATTTTCCATTTTCTTAATATTTTTCCTTTTTATTTAATAAAAATATTTTTCAAAATTTCCGTGATGCTTTTCTTTAGAACTATGTTTAATGTAATTTTCAGTTCGATATAGTTTTCCAACTAAAAAGATTTTAATCAATATAAAAATCACGAGAGAAACTAAAGTACCTCCTTCCTCTATGACTCTCCACTATTGATGTATGTGTTAATAAGAAAAAAGATTGGTATTTACATATTTATAAAATCTGGCAATACATCAGTACTACTACTTCTACTTTTACCTATGAAGCCCGTGCTCTTTATTATTTTTATATATATTACGATCATCGTTCCATTTTGTTTTGTTCTTTTTGTAGTATACTGAATAAATATTTAGTTTAACTTAAAGATGTTATATTCAGTAAATACTTGCTTAACTCAATAGTTTCTACAGGTTATGAACTCCAGCAAGCTATTTATGCGAAGGTAAAATAATGAAATAATTGAGTTTGGCGATAGTTAGGCGGAAGTGTTAGTGCTAAGTTAATTCATATTCCGAAAGTTAGCAATTGCAGTTAGTTTATGTAATGGATCAAGGAAAAATCCAAGTAGAACCATTAAGTGGTAAAAGTGATTGGGCAATTTGGAAATACAGAATTAAGTTTGTTTTGAATTATCATGCAGATGCTCTGGAAGTTGTTGAAGGAAAGATGCACAAGCCAGAACTGCCTGAGCCAACAGCTTCTGAAACTTTCAAAAAGAAATATAAGGATTATCTCAGAGATTTTAATAAGGCAAATAACTGGGCTATGATGGTGTTAACCAACTCCATGACAGAAGACACATTACAAAAGGTAATGAGGTGTGATAGCGCAAGAGAAGTTTGGCTGGAACTTCAGAAAAGTTTTGAAGATTCTTCTGACAGCCAGCTCTATAACATTTGTCTTCAATTCTTTAAATTTAGTTGGTCGGATGATGATATGTCAGCTCATTTATCAAAGCTCAAAAATTTATGAAATGATTTGAATAGTGGTCTTGAGAGTAAAAGTGAAAACCGGCTACCAGAAATGTTGCTAATTTGCAAAATTTTGGACACTCTTCCTCTCAATTATCGTACATTTAAATCAAGTTGGCTACTTTTGACTGATGAAAAAAGAACTCTAGATGAACTAACAACACAGTTGTGTACACATGAAAGAGAGATAAAGAAAGATTCAAGTTCTAGTGAATCATTAAATCAAGAAGCATTAGAAGCAAAAGTAACTAGAGCCAAGCCGATTTTTAAAAGTAAAAGACAAATTGGAAAGTGCAACTACTGTCATCAAAATGGTCACTGGGTGAAAAATTGTCGAAAGTGGATTGCCGATGGTAGGCCAGCTAAGCCAAAGCAAAATGAAAAATTTCAAGATAGAGAAAATGTTATAGCAAATAATTCATTACTAGCTCTTCACAAAGAGGTTTTTTCATTTGAAGAAAGCAGCTACGATTGGTTTATAGATAATGGTGCTTCAAAACATGTCACCAATAATAGTAAATTCTTCCCCAATTTTGAAGTTTTTAAATCCCCACATGGGATTAATGCTGCAAGTGGTAAGGTACTACCAGCTATAGGAAGAGGCACTTTAAAGATTATGACAAAAGTTAATGGTGAGAGACAATTTAAAGAACTTAAAGAAGTTTGGTTAGTCCCAGATATTAAGAAAAATCTATTTTCAGTACTAGCAGCACAGGATAGAAACAAAAACAGTAAATTCGTATCAACAACAGAAGAATGCTGGTTAAAAATTGATAACAAAACTGTACTCTATGGTACAAGAAATGTAAGAGGTGGTTTGTATAAAGCACATATGCAAGTTCTTATTCCAAACAATCCAGTGAAAGTGAATTTAGCTACCACAAGTGATTCTATTCTGCAATTATATCATGAGCGCTGGGGACACCACGACAAACGCCATGTAAAGAATGTTCTTGAAAAGCAAATGGATCTGAAAGTGGAATTAAACAATCAGCCCTGTGAAGCATGCATCTATGGTAAAGCTCATCGATTAAAATTTGGTAATAGACAGAAGACCAAGAGCCCAGGAGAGCTTATCTCAATAGATGTCTGTGGACCTTTTGATCAATCATTTAAAAAGTATCGTTATTTTGTAGTTTTTAAAGATCATTTTACTAAATTTCGCTATGTATTTTATCTTCATAAGAAATCAGAAGTTACCCAAGCTCTTGAAAATATGTTAGCACATGCCAAAAATCTAGGACACAATATCAAGGAGATCTTGAGTGATAATGGAGGCGAATTCGATAATGAAAAGGTGAGAAAAATCTTGCATAAATGTGGAATTATTCAAAGACTAACAGCTCCTTATACGCCTCAGCAGAATAGCGGCAGTGAACGAGAGAACAGGACTTTAGTAGGAATGGCAAGAACTTTGAAGAATTCCAATTCAGAAATAAATTTTCCTTCATCATTATGGGCAGAACTGATAAATACGTCTGTGTACATATTAAACAGAACAGGAAAAAGTTCTTTACCAAACATAAGTCCTTATGAATCATGGATGGGGCAAAGACCCAGAATAAAACATATGCGAATAGTAGGATCATCATGCTATGTCCATATACCAAGACAGAAACGGAGAAAAATGTTTAAGAAAGCAATGAAAGGTTATCTATTGGGATATGATGGTGATGAAAGATATCGTATCTGGATAAAGGAAAACAATAATGTTATCTGTTCTCGAGTTGTAATATTTGATGAGAAACCTCTAACTAATTGTGAAGATTCTGCAGTAATACCTTTGATTTATACAATGAGTAAGTTACCTACTGAAGCTGAAAATGAGGGAAAGCTTGATCAAAATTACTTAAAAGAGAAAATGAGTTCAGAAAATGAAAGCGAAGATGGAGAAAATTTATTTACCATGAAACTGAGAAATCGCAGTGAGCTAAAACAGCCTAAAAGTTTTGAAGATTATGTAATGGCAGCTGATAGTTTCATATCAGATTCAAATGAGTCAGAGTCATACGAAGAAGCTATCAATTATAAAGAACACAATTGTTGAATAAAAGCCATGGATGCTGAAGTCAGATCACTAAAAGAAAACCAATCATGGATATTAACACCTTTACCAGAGAAAGCAAAAGCTTTGCCTTGTAAGTGGGTGTTTCGTATCAAGAAAAATACAGACGGTACTATAGATAAATATAAAGCAAGGCTTGTGATTAAATGCTTTAATCAAAGAAAGGGTATTGATTACAATCAAACTTTTAGTCCAGTTGCAAAGTTACACCCATTTGGAAACAGGAAGAAACTGCACTACTGAAGAAGAAAATAAAACAGTATTTCCTTATCGTGAAGCTGTCGGTGCATTAATGTATCTTATGATGGGCACTAGGCCTGACTTGGCATACGCTATTATAGCATTTTGTCACGTAAATTAGAAAATCCTGCCAAAGAAGATTTTATCAAAGTAAAACGGGTATTTCGATACATCGCAAGTTCCAAGCAAAAATGTATTATCTATAAATTAGGCTACAAACCCGGAATTCTAGAATGTTTTAGTGATGCTGACTTTGGAGGCTGCATGAAGACAGGAAGATCGACGAGTGGAGTTTTAGTTTTTTATGCAGGTGGAACCCCACACAGCCACGGCTATCCCAGGGATATCCAAACACGTCTGTTACCTATCCAAATATCCAATGGATATTTGGATATGTTCCAGACTTCTTACAGATATCTAAGCACATCTAAGTCCATGAGTTGGATATTTTAGACATCTCTGAGATATCATTTTTGGATATCTAGAGGATATGGTAATTTGGTTATTATAGAGATATCCAGGCATATCTAAGTCCTAGATATGGACATTTTGGATATCCTTTGGATATTTAATATAGATCAGTTTAAGACATGGATCACTGGATGTCTGTAGAATGCCTAAGAGACGTTTCAAATGGTACTCAATAGCTGACGCAGATCCAGTTTTCGATATCTCACAGATGTCAGTTTTTGGATATAGATATTCTTTTATTTACAATTCTAAACTCTGATGACTCTCTCTTTTATTTACAATTCTTTTTCTGATGCAGATTTTTTATTCTGAATTAAAACGGAATTTTGAATTTTTTAATATTCTTAGATAACTATAATTCTAACCGTAATCAGCAAAAACTGAAACTTGATACCAAATACGAAACCGCAGAATTCAGTTTAAGCTTTTCTTTTCATTTTACAATCTCTCTTTGATATAAAAATCATTTATTGTTGAAGTAAGTAAGAGTTTTTGTTTTTAAATTTTTTTCTTCTTCCTTTTGCTTATATTGTCATTTTTATTTTTCCTATATGCATTTTGCATATCTCTGAAATGTATGCAGACATCCCTTCGATTTTTGAATTTCCATGTCAATTAGCTTACAAATTATTGTGTGTAACATTTCATTTGGCAGGTATGCCCAAAATTAAAAAACGTATTCATTCTGAAGTTTACACAAAAATTAATGCATCATTGAATGTTACTGATGTAGCTAGGCTGTCTGAGTCTTCAAAATCGGAATCTCAGTCGCCAGCAACACCACTTGAAATAAATTAATAATTCTATCTGTGTACTACCTTCTTTTAATTCTAATGTAACTGACACAATCGAAATAGGTTCATCCTCAATAAATTCAACTCTGAATAACACCATTAAAGATAATCAAGAAGATTACCCATCGAATTTAAAAAATGATTTGGCAGTATGGGCTATTACTGATAATGTGCCTCAATCTACGATCACTAATTTGTTAAAAGTTTTAAAGAAATATCCTTGTGGTTCAAACATATCTATGTGTCTGTCAATCATATTTTATGTAAATGCCTTGCCTTAAAAGAAAATGATAATTGCCACACATTTCCGTTGTATTATGAATATTAATTACGTTCTAATTAAATTTCAGCTTCTTACATATATTACATAATACATATTTATTATTTTTCATACTTTTTATATTATTATTTTTTTTCTTATTAATTACATTCTAATTAGATTTCAGCTTCTTACCTATATTGCATAATACATATTTATTATTTTTCATACTTTTTATATCTTATTGCTAATAAAATTGAATCGTTTACCCTTGTATGAATTCTCACAATGTACTTAATCTTCCTCATGTGAACTAATTTTTTCTCTTCTCGTTAAGTGACTTATTAATATAAATAGCCCCCTTTTCCCAGATTTTGTAGTTCAGATTGACAAGTCTAATTACATTAATTTTTTTCACTCTGTAGAATTGAAAGTTTTAACAGAGGATTCCTGTTTTCCTGACAAAATCATTCCTTTAATATTAGCGTTGAATTCTGTTCAATATATATATAAATATATACGATTCTTCTATTTTGTTTGCCCACTGATATATTAATGCATCATTATTTTATTTGTATATATTTTATATGTAATATTGGCTGCTGAAATTGTTAATAATTTTTTATTATTGTGGTCATCCCCGTGGCAGAATCACAGCAACATTGTCCCAGAATGTTAGGGTTCTTGCAGAAAGATTTTTCTTTTGAAAAGTAAAAAAAAATTATTTTCTTTCCTACAGAAATTTACACATATTTGAATCATGCTTTTAGATAATCACTTTTTGACACGCTTAATTTACGTCGATAGTATCGTAAATCAATGTAATGTTTCAATTATATTTTCGGCAGTTATTGATTTTCACCTGGTTTTTAAATATCTCTATTTATTTCACACTATATGGAAAATTCGAATTGTGCATTTGAGTATTTACTTTTTAAGGTAATCATTCTGTCTAATTGTTGGCAACTATTGATTTTGCGATAGTTTTTATATCCTATATTCATTTTTTATAGTAATTGCTTTATTTATGTATATATCTGAAATATGTAAATGTTCAAAAGTATGTTTAATTTTGCATTATATGGATAATGACCAAGTGTATCAAAACAATGTTTCCATGCACAGACATGATTGCTTGAATGTAATGGATTATCATTGTATATATAGCTTTAAATTTTAAAAAAATCATAAACTAAGAATTTCTTTATTTTAATTTTTTTTTAATATCGTAATTTCTTTATTCATGTATATATATGAAATATGTAACTGTTTAAAAGTATTTTTAATTTTGCAATATACAGATAAAGCCGACCAATTTTGTAATTGTGAAATTTCTAGTGACAGATGAGGTTGCAGTTGTGCCAGTAACCTGGTTGTCAACAAAAGGATAGGTGTGGCCTCCTTTAAAAGCGTATGAAGTTGGGAAACTTGTTATGTAGCTAACTGAAGCTTCTTCAGATTGGATTTGCCATAGAAATTTTTTTCCCCTCCAAATGCAATTTCAACTGGTATGTATATACCAGTTAACACACGATGTTTGTATATGATTCAATAGGATGTGATGAACTATGTATAATTTTTGTTATTTAATTAATTTGTTCTTCTCAGGTACGACCTCAGAGTGCTGTACATTTCACTATTTTATTATTTACTTCCTTGCTCTTTTCTTACTTTTTTTCTCTCTTTGGTTTCTAGCCCAGATCTGGATGTAAAATTTAAATATACATTAATTCAATCTGATACAATTGTTCTTTACCAACTTTGGAATGTTAAAGCTTATTCATATTACCTAAACCTATTACCAGACCCAATGCTAGACACTGTTAAAACTCCCATTTCTAAACAAAATAATTTTGAAATTAAAAATAGTCTATATTACAAATCTTCAACAAAATTTTCATTTATTTTATATGTTTACCGATTTGATTAAATAAATCAAAATGACGTAAGAAGTATAAAACATTTTTATTTATGAGCTGATTTTAATTTGATAAAAAGGAAAATATATATATGTATATATATGCACACATACATACACTTATATTTAAAAACATGTATTAAAATTTTTATTCTGGAAATTTTTCCGAAATAAAAATTTTAACAATCCTATCATTTTTTTAAACATAACTTTATATAAATCATATTTTTCCAGATAAAGGAAAAAAATCAATAGAGAGTTTTTTCTTTTTGGTCAATAAAAAAATAAAACTTTCCAAGCAAAAATATTGTGAGATTTTTTTTCTTCCTGTAAATTCCCTGATTTTTTTTTTTTTTTTAGCAGGATGCAAAAATTATGCATAACAAAAGATTTTTCTTTTTCAGTTATTATATAAATAATATTTTAAATTTGAAAAATAATTATCTTATATATATAACCAAGTTAGGTAATAAAGTGTGATGAAATCTACCTTTGTTTTCTAACATAACAGGTTGCCTAGCAGTTTCAAAAAGTGCTAAAAGATGCTTATTTTTGATTTTCATATTTTAAAAGCCATTTTTATTTTTGATTGTGGGTTCGTAAAAAGTGCTTAGTTTTCTATCTTTTAAAAAGTTTTTTTTAGCGTAGCGATTGTCTCAAATTACTAAAATTAAAAAAAAACGTGATTTTCACAATTTTCTTTGCAGTATTTAACCGAAACTTGTTTAAGTTTTTAAAAATGTGTTTGTATTTTTTTGAAAAAGTGATAAAAAATATTTTATGAGTGCTCATTTTTTGTTGAAAAATTTGACTACGCATATGCTGTATACGCATGCATTTGACTACGCATGCTGTATTATTACTGTATCCTTAAATGATAAAGTACATTTCGGTAAATTTTAAGAAGCAAAAATATGGAGAAGGGTTGCAACAAAAATGTTTGGAACTAATATGCTAATAATTTAACCACTGATCTTTTTATTTTCACCGGCACACATTTTAGAATTTTTTTCTTAGTATAAATTAAAAGGATTTTCATGCTATTTTCATGCTCCATAATTCCTACTATTTTTATCAATCAAATTAGTTTTAGCTTATTGCTTTTAATCAGATTATAGAAAAGATAAATGTGTACATTATAGTGGCAAAATAGTGCATATCATTCTGTATGCAATTAAAAAGTTAAAATTTATTGAGAGTTAATGCTATTTAAAAAAATCACATTCAACTTTTTTACACATTTTTTATTTTTACTCATTTCTGTGAACAAAGTAAACTACATAAAAAAAATTTCAAATTTTAGCTATTTTTATTAAAAAAATTTTTTAATTGAGAATGGAGGGGTAAAAAAAATCTGTTAAGGAAAGAATAAATATTTTTCTTGAACGTCATTCATAAATATTTAATTTCGATCATTTCTAAAACTTATGCTATGCTATTACTCTATTTTTAGGTGCTGTGAAGAGAAATCTTTCGATCCAAGATAATGCAACAGACCATGAAATTGAAAAATCTGTTAAAAAAAACTGGTTGCGGCATGCAAAAGCAAGAAATGTTTCTTCATTAAAAAATTTTAAATTGTGAATTTACTTTTTTGTAAATAAACTATTTTTTTTTTGTAAATAAACTATTTATATATGATTGTTTAGATTTATACCCATATTTATTTAACACCCTTTTCAATAAGCATGAAAATATAAAAAAATTTCAGTTTCAGAAATGTTCCTTTTTTTCTAATTTAAATTAAAGCTCATAATAATAATTTAAAACATTTCTTAACGTTAATTTAACTTTTTAATTTTAGAAAATGAATCATTGATGTCTTAAAATTTTTTTTCATAATTGAAAAAATTCAGAATTTTGAAATATTTTCATATTATTCCTTCAACTATTTATTTTTCAAATACAACCACTTCTTTTCTTCCAATAAAAATGTTTATGCATTGAATTTTAATTACGTTTACAATTTAAAACACTCATTCTGAATATTACAATCCCCGTGGAAAAAAATTAATTTCAATAAAATTTTACTAAATTCAGTATTTTATAAAATTAATTGTTTTAATAAACTTCTTAAGCTAGCAATCAAAGCAAAAATTAATTTAAAATATAAAAATATTTCAAATTAGAATTCTGAAACTATTTGTCAAATAAAGTAAATCAGGTATTATGAGAGTATTTTACATATATCCTAACATTTTGCAATTAATATCCTCAAAACTTACATGATATACAATCTAAATATACTCATAATACAAGATAAATTCAATTTAATAAGAAATGCTCAATTAAAAATTTGTATCGTTTAATAATAAATAATACAAATTTAGTAAAGATGCATTTTTTAAATACTTCAGTAAACAAAAATGAAATATGTCTCAGACATTCAGGGTTGTCTCTGAGATATCTAAAAGAATATCCTTGGGATATCCAGAAACTAAATATAACAGACATCTGAACGATGTAAGAGAGATATCAATGTTTAACTTAGGATATCCCTTGGATAACCGTGGTAGATCAAAGATATCTGTCAGATGTCTCTTGGATATGCAGCAGACATCAATATCCAAATATCTGCTAGACATCACACAGATGCGACCCCTGGATTTCTGTTGGATATTTCATGGATATTCAGATGTCTGTGAGATCTCTGATGGATATGGCAATATCCAGTTTTTTTATCCAAGAGATATCTCTAAGATGTGTTGTGGATATTTGTGGCTGTGTGGGACTATATCTTGGTTAAGTCAGCGTCAAACTACCCACACAGCCACAAATATCCACAACACATCTTAGAGATATCTCTTGGATAAAAAAAACTGGATATTGCCATATCCATCAGAGATCCCAGAGACATCTGAATATCCATGAAATATCCAACAGAAATCCAGGGGTCGCATCTGTGTGATGTCTAGCAGATATTTGGATATTGATGTCTGCTGCATATCCAAGAGACATCTGACAGATATCTTTGACCTACCACGGTTATCCAAGGGATATCCTAAGTTAAACATTGATATCTCTCTTACATCGTTCAGATGTCAGTTATATTTAGTTTCTGGATATCCCAAGGATATACTTTTAGATATCTCAGAGACAACCCTGAATGTCTGAGACATATTTCATTTTTGTTTACTAAAGTATTTAAAAAATGCATCTTTACTAAATTTGTATTATTTATTATTAAACGATTCAAATTTTTAATTGAGCATTTCTTATTAAATTGAATTTATCTTGTATTATGAGTATATTTAGATTGTATATCATGTAAGTTTTGAGGATATTAATTGCAAAATGTTAGGATATATGTAAAATACTCTCATAATACCTGATTTACTTTATTTGACAAATCGTTTCAGAATTCTAACTTGAAATATTTGTATATTTTAAATTAATTTTTGCTTTGATTGCTAGCTTAAGAAGTTTATTAAAACAATTAATTTTATAAAATACTGAATTTAGTAAAATTTTATTGAAATAAATTTTTTTCCACCGGGATTGTAATATTCAGAATGAGTGTTTTAAATTGGAAACGTAATTACAATTCAATGCATAAACATTTTTATTGGAAGAAAAGAAGTGGTTGTATTTGAAAAATGAATAGTTGAAGGAATAATATGAAAATATTTCAAAATTCTGAATTTTTCAATTATGAAAAAAATTTGTAAGACATTAATGATTCATTTTCTAAAATTAAAAAGTTAAATTAACTTTAAGAAATGTTTAAATTATTATTATGAGCTTTAATTTAAATTAGAAAAAAAGGAACATTTCTGAAACTGAAATTATTTTATATTTTCATGCTTATTGAAAAGGGTGTTAAATAAATATGGGTATAAATCTAAACAATCATATATAAATAGTTTATTTACAAAAAGAATAGTTTATTTACAAAAAAGTAAATTCACAATTTAAAATTTTTTAATGAAGAAACATTTCTTGCTTTTGCATGCCGCAACCAGATTTTTTTAAATAGATTTTTCAATTTCATGGTCTGTTGCATTATCTTGGATCGAAAGTTTTCTCCTCACAGCACCTAAAAACAGAGTAATGGCATAGCATAAGTTTTAGAAATGATCGAAATTAAATATTTATGAATGACATTCAAGAAAAATATTTATTCTTTCCTTAACAGATTTTTTTTACCCCTCCATTCTCAATTAGAAATTTTTTTTATGTAGTTTACTTTGTTCACAGAAATGAGTAAAAATAAAAAATGTGTAAAAAAGTTGAATGTGATTTTTTTAAATAGCATTTACTCTCAATAAATTTTAACTTTTTAATTGCATACAGAATGATATGCACTATTTTGCCACTATAATGTACACATTTATCTTTTCTATAATCTGATTAAAAGCAATAAGCTAAAACTAATTTGATTGATAAAAATAGTAGGAATTATAGAGAAGTCAACCAGAAGGAGCATGAAAATCCTTTTAATTTATACTAAGAAAAAAATTCTAAAATGTGTGCCGGTGAAAATAAAAAGATCAGTGGTTAAATTATTAGCATATTAGTTCCAAACATTTTTGTTGCAACCCTTCTCCATATTTTTGCTTCTTAAAATTTACCGAAATGTACTTTATCATTTAAGGATACAGTAATAATACAGCATGCGTAGTCAAATACATGCGTATACAGCATATGCGTAGTCAAATTTTTCAACAAAAAATGAGCACACATAAAATATTTTTTATCACTTTTTCAAAAAAATACAAACACATTTTTAAAAACTTAAACAAGTTTCGGTTAAATACTGCAAAGAAAATTGTGAAAATCACGTTTTTATTTTATTTTAGTAATTTGAGACAATCGGTACGCTAAAAAAAAATCTCTTTTTAAAAGATAGAAAACTAAGCACTTTTTACAAACCCACAATAAAAAATAAAAAAACACCTTAAATGGCTTTTAAAATATGAAAATCAAAAATAAGCATCTTTTAGCACTTTTTAAAACTGCTAGGCAACCTGTTATGTTAGAAAACGAAGGTAGATTTCATCACATTTTATTACCTAGCTTGGTTATATATATTCGATAATTATTTTTCAAATTTAAAATATTATTTATATAATAACTGAAAAAGAAAAATCTTTTGTTATGCATAATTTTTCCTGTTAAAAAAAAAAAAAAAAAATCAGGGAATTTACAGGAAAAAAAAATCTCCCAATATTTTTGCTTGGAAAGTTTTATTTTTTTATTGACCAAAAAGAAAAAAATTCTCTATTGATTTTTTTCTTTTATCTGGAAAAATATGATTTATATAAAGTTATGTTTAAAAAAATGATAGGATTGTTAAAATTTTTATTTCGGAAAAATTTCCAGAATAAAAATTTTAATACATGTTTTTAAATATAAGTGTATGTATGTATGTGTGCATATATATACATATATATATTTTCCTTTTTATCAAATTAAAATCAGCTCATAAATAAAAATGTTTTATACTTCTTACGTCATTTTGATTTATTTAATCAAATCGGTAAACATATAAAATAAATGAAAATTTTGTTGAAGATTTGTAACATATACTATTTTTAATTTCAAAATTATTTTGTTTAGAAATGGGAGTTTTAACAGTGTCTAGCATTGGGTCTGGTAATAGGTTTAGGTAATATGAATAAGCTTTAACATTCCAAAGTTGGTTAAGAACAATTGTATCAGATTGAATTAATGTATATTCAAATTTTACATCCAGATCTGGGCTAGAAACCAAAGGGAGAAAAAAAGTAAGAAAAGAGCAAGGAAGTAAATAATAAAATAGTGAAATGTACAGCACTCTGAGGTCGTACCTGAGAAGAACAAATTAATTAAATAACAAAAATTATACATAGTTCATCACACCCTATTGAATCATATACAAACATCGTGTGTTAACTGGTATATACATACCAGTTGAAATTGCATTTGGAGGGGGGGAAAATTTCTATGGCAAATCCAATCTGAAGAAGCTTCAGTTAGCTACATAACAAGTTTCCCAACTTCATACGCTTTTAAAGGAGGCCACACCTATCCTTTTGTTGACAACCAGGTCACTGGCACAACTGCAACCTCACCTGTCAATAGAAATTTCACAATTACAAAATTGGTCGGCATTATCTGTATATTGCAAAATTAAAAATACTTTTGAACAGTTACATATTTCAGATATATACATGAATAAAGAAATTACAATATTAAAAAAAAATTAAAATAAAGAAATTCTTAGTTTATGATTTTTTTTTAATTAAAAGCTATATATACAGTGATAATCCATTACATTCAAGCAATCATGTCTGTGCATGGAAACATTGTTTTGATACACTTGGTCATTATCCATATAATGCAAAATTAAACATACTTTTGAACATTTACATATTTCAGATATATACATGAATAAAGCAATTACTATAAAAAATGAATATAGGATATAAAAACTATCGCGAAATTAATAGTTGCCAACAATTAGACAGAATGATTGCCTTAAAAAGTAAATACTCAAATGCAATATTCGAATTTTCCATATAGTGTGAAATAAATCGAGATATTTAAAAACCAGGTGAAAATCAATAACTGCCGAAAATACAATCGAAACATTACATTGATTTACGATACTATCGACGTAAATTAAGCGTGTCATTCTGGGACAATGTTGCTGTGATTCTGCCATGGGGATGACCACAATAATAAAAAAATATTAACAATTTCAGCAGCCAATATTACATATAAAATATATACAAATAAAATAAAGATGAATTAATATATCATCAGCCTGATAAAAGGCTAATGTATTTAAAATTAAAAATTTGGCTCTGCAATTTGTAAGTGGGCAAACAAAATAGAAGAATCGTATATATTTATATATATATTGAACAGAATTCAACGCTAATATTAAAGGAATGATTTTGTCAGGAAAACAGGAAACCTCTGTTAAAACTTTCAATTCTACAGAGTGAAAAAAATTAATGTATTTAGACTTGTCAATCTGAACTACAAAATCTTGGAAAAGGGGGCTATTTATATTAATAAGTCTCTTAATGAGAAGAGAAAAAAATTAGTTCACATGAAGAAGATTAAGTACATTGTGAGAATTCATACAAGGGTAAACGATTCACTTTTATTAGCAATAAGATGTAAAAAGTATGAAAAATAATAAATATGTATATTATGCAATATAAGTAAGAAGCTGAAATCTAATTAGAATGTAATTAATAAGCAGAAAAATAATAATATAAAAAGTATGAAAAATAATAAATATGTATTATGTAATATATGTAAGAAGCTGAAATCTAATTAGAATGTAATTAATATTCATAATACAACGGAAATATGTCGTAATTATCATTTTCTTTTAAGGCAAGGCATTTACATAAAATATGATTGACAGACACATAGATATGATTGAACCACAAGGATATTTCTTTAAAACTTTTAACAAATTAGCGATCGTAGATTGAGGCACATTATCAGTAATAGCCCATACTGCCAAATCATTTTTTAAATTCGATGGGTAATCTTCTTGATTATCTTTAATGGTGTTATTCAGAGTTGAATTTATTGAGGATGAACCTATTTCGATTGTGTCAGTTACATGTTACATTAGAATTAAAAGAAGGTAGTACACAGATAGATTTATCATTTATTTCAAGTGGTGTTGCTGGCGACTGAGATTCCGATTTTGAAGACTCAGACAGCCTAGCTACATCAGTAACATTCAATGATGCATTAATTTTTGTATAAACTTCAGAATGAATACGTTTTTTTAATTTTGGGCATACCTACCAAATGAAATGTTACACACAATAATTTGTAAGCTAACTGACATGGAAATTCAAAAATCTAAGGGATGTCTGCATACATTTCAGAGATAAGCAAAGTGCATATAGGAAAAATAAAAATGACAATATAAGCAATAGGAAGAAGAAAAAATATTTAAATACAAAAAGTCTTACTTACTTCAACAATAAATGATTTTTATATCAAAAAAAAGATTGTAAAATGAAAAGAAGACGCTTAAACTGAATTCTGCGGTTTCGTATTTGGTATCAGGTTTCAGTTTTTGCTGAGTACGGTTAGAATTTTAGTTATCTAAGAATATTAAAAAATTCAAAATTCCGTTTTAATTCAGAATAAAAAATCTGCATCAGAAAAAGAAAATTATATCAGAGTTCAGAATTGTAAATAAAAGAATATCTATATCCAAAAACTGACATCTGTGAGATATCGAAAACTGGATCTGCGTCAGCTATTGAGTACCATTTGAAGCATCTCTTAGGCATTCTACAGACATCCAGTAATCCATGTCTTAAACTGATCTATATTAAATATCCAAAAGATATCTAAAATGTCCATATCTAGGACTTAGATATGCCTGGATATCTCTATAATAACCAAATTACCCTATCCTCTAGATATCCAAAAATGATATCTCAGAGATGTCTAAAATATCCAACTCATGGACTTAGATGTGCTTAGATATCTGTAAGAAGTCTGGAACATATCCAAATATCCACTGGATATTTGGATAGGTAACAGACGTGTTTGGATATCCCTGGGATAGCCGTGGCTGTGTGGGTATGGTTGCAATATCAACCACAGAGGCTGAGATAGTTGCTGCAAATGAAGCCGCAAAAGAATTAATTTGGCTTAAAAGACTCTTTAATGGAATTTCCTCCTAGAAAGAAGTGCCAACAATTTGTGTTGATAATAGTGCAGCTGTCAGATTAGCTCAAAATCCCGAGTTTCATCGTAGAACGAAGCACATCAGTATCAAACATTTCTTCATTCGTGAAAAGGTTTTAGAAGAAGAACTTAGTGTGCAGCAGATCTCAACGGAGGTGCAAACTGCAGATATATTGACAAAGCCCTTGCCTAAGCCGAGACTTTTAAAACTATGTGAAAAGATGGGACTTAGAAATTAGTAGTCTATTTTTCTCTTTTTAACAAGGGAAAGTATTGATGTATGTGTTAACAAGAAAAAAGATTGGTATTTACATATTTATAAAATCTGGTAATACATCAGTACTACTACTTCTACTTTTACCTATGAAGCCCGTGCTCTTTATTATTTTTATATATATTACGATCATCGCTCCATTTTGTTTCTTTTTGTAGTAAACTGGATAAATATTTAGTTTAACTTAAAGATGTTATGTTCAATAAATACTTGCATAACTCAATAATTTCTACATCCACATGCAAATGGCGAAAGCATGCGAAGTGTTGCCATAAGTAGAGAGTTCTGCTCTACGTCACTTGCAGCCTATTTCGATCGCCAATATTGTTTGAGCAGCGAAATTAAGTTCATTTTACAAATTATCATTCAGGTTTAAATTTCAAATTTGGTACATTAAAGACAAGATTTAAATTGTTAATAAGTTTTTTATAACAATTCTTTTCTTAAATGATGACTCTAGCATCTTAAAAAGATAGGTCTTCAAATTACGATTCTTTTTTTTAAACACAAATATTAAATCAGGTAACAAATACATGTATGCAAGAAATACTACTCAAGATAGTTTCAAAACACATTGATCACGTTGTGAGCCAAATGGTTTCAAAATACACCGGAAAGAGCAACCCGGAAATATAGGCAGTAAAGAGTCTGCAGCGCACCCAAGTGTAGAAAACATCATCCATTTCCATGCACGTTGCATGCATCCATTTTAGGCCAACCCAAGATAACTAACAAATCAAACGAGCTTCAGTACTGCAGCAAGAACAAGTCATAAGGATCCCTCTATTTTTTTTACTTCTAACCTCTATTTACGCTCCTATATTCATATTTTGTAATTTGGCAAACTTATTGAAAAATATTTTAAATCAACATTGAAAGATTCTGGACAGTGTAAATAAGTAAGTATAAATTCACAGATGACTCACTGACGGGGAATGATTTTTTTCTCCCGGCCACTAAAAGCAATTTACAAAAACAAATGTAAAATTTTGAAGAATTAAGCTATCGGGTGCTGTTTCCTTTTGACAGCTCTTCCGGATTCGGATATCGTCTGGACTGAATGAACGTGTTTTGACTATTTTATGTATAGCTTATAAACATTTCAATTGTTATTCTACTATTGTTCTAAATGTATGTCTTGAAAACTAACAGTGAATAGTTATTGCGAGTCATTTAAATCTTGTATGTTTGGTAAGTTTTTTTTCTTTAAAACACTTTTTAACAGATATTTATTTGTCATTGTATTGATTTTAAGTTTTATTCTTTTGTCTACGAAATGTGAACATAATAGAGCTCGATTGGCTGCTTTTGATGACGTTTTGCTTTTTTTTTTTTAAATTAAGATTAAAATATAATTTTATTCAGTTTCAACGATAATATAGGTAATGTTACACAAAGTGAAAATAATTAAAAAAATTGACAGGGTATTACTACAAATTCCTTATATTTACAAGTTGAATTATTTATTTGTTTTGGTTTCTATTAGATAATATTTTTCAATATTGGAGGCACACTTCCAACTGTTAATTATGGTATTATTGAATAGAGAAACTGTAATATTGCTAAAGCTTAAAATTAAGATATAACTATTTAGGGTAAAATTTCGTGTCGTCATTTGTCTTGCCAACTAGAATCATCAAGGCGTCAGATAAATTTTTTATTCATAAATCTTTTTTTTAAAAAAACATGTAAAAATTTGCTCAGGGGTGGGTATAAGTTTTGTACTTTGAGTTGTTAGTCCCCTTTTCTGGTGTTAATTTTAGTTATTTGCAGGCCTTTGATCAGAAGTCGCTAAAATTTGATTATTCTCCGACAGGTTCCAATCCAATATGGAATTATTCCTATCAAATGGCCACATTATTGATGTTAAATATTGATGAGTTTTTTTGCATTAGAAAAAGTACCCTTGCTTGTTGAAAGCCATAAATGAAGCCATAAACAGATGGTAACCAAATTAATCTGTCTTCTCCTTAAAATGTCTATAAAAAATTTTTTTTATTAAATATTTTGTAATGCTATTGTAGAGTTTTTTTTTTAAAAAAAATAACGACAGGCACTGAACTTTCGTTCTTCGCCACAGGACATGCAGGAAGTGTTGCTCATTTATCATTACCCAGTGGGCACCTGTGAACCAAAGTCACGGAGGCGAGCAATGTTACCCATGCCACACTGCCACAAACCCGTTTATAGGGTGGGCCACATTCACTCATTCACACATCAGAAGACAACACAAAGAGAGAAACATCCATGCCCAGAGCGGGATTAGAACCCTCAGCCATTGGCTTCGCAGTCAGACACGCTGACCACTCGACCACCTGGCCGGCGCTATTGTAGAGTAACTACCACTACAATTATTCAATTCTCATTCACGAATATACAAGACTTGTTACCTCGATTCTATCTTGAGGTACCTTTTGATGGATGATGGTTGACATTGTTAGAGTACCATCAAATTGATTTAAATAAGGTGTTATGTTAGTAAAAATTTCAAAGCAAATCTATCAAAAGGTACCTCAAGATAGTTTCGAGTTAACAAGTTTTTTTGTTGCGAATGGGAATTGAAGAATTGTATTGGTAGTTACTCTACATTAATCCCCCACCAGAATTTTATCTGTGATAGAATGAGTGGATACCACTAGTTTATTCATTGCTGTTTTGCGAGAGTATGGGAGAACCTTATTAAGTTCACTGGGCTTTGATTGCTGGTCCTGAGTGCTGTATTAATGCTCATCCTCAATTTAAAAAGTGCACTCGACAGTCTTGTCGATTTAAGGCAAGTTTAACTTTTTTTTTTCATTAGTGCAAGTATGCTGATTAACTTTTTCTATTAAAATAATTGCATTTTCTTTTCATTTCGAATTTTAGGTCGCTAGTTTCAGTTTATGAAAGCATACAACTATACTTTTAGTTACGTTTCAATTCAATAATATTTCTTATTTAATTTTGAAAAAACACTCTAAAAATTTTAATTAATCTAAGACTAACTAAATGTATAATATTTACAGTTTTGGACTTTAGACTAGTGCAGAGAAGGGATCTTTCTAGCAATAATGACAAAAATGCATAAGGCCGAAATCTAGGTTGGCTATCCCTCCAAAAGCTCTCCCTCATTAGTCAGCGTGCGACAGACGCGTGTGGGGAGTGAGGCAAGTCTTAAGGGGTCAAGTAGAGATTTTAAGAAATGTTTCTTGTTTCAATGTCATTGCTTTTCTTTTACGCATACTATATCGCAAAAATCACTCTATAAAAGCTAGTGCATATATAGTTTTTCTTTTTTTGTATAATGTGACTTTAATTATTAATATTACTGAAGAGTTTTAAACTTATTTACTATTCATTATTTTAATTAAATACTTTAAGTCAATATAGATTTATTTTTTTTTGTATAATTATGTACTATTGAGAAAAAAGTATCAAAAAATAGCTGAAATGATGAAAAAGGATTAATATACATACTGTACCTGCCATATTTCTCTAAAATAAAGGAGGTTTATGCACAATGCTGACTGCAATCTCAGAGCCGTAATATATTTTTCGTTGATTAAGCAATTTAAAAATAATGTGAATTTAACTATTAATACTGCCTTAGAATTTGAAACAGTTACTTAATATTTATTATTTTAAATAGATACGTTGAGTGACAATAGTTTTTTTCCCTTGTATAATCATTTCCTATTGAAAAAAAAAAGTAACATAAAAAAGCTGAAATGATAGAAAAAATTAACTATACATAGCGAAACTGCCATATTTCTCTAAAATAAAGGAGGTTAGTGCTCAATGATAATCGCTCGCTTTGAATCGCAATATGTTTTTCGTTAATGAAACGATTTAACAATTATGTTAGTTTCATTATTAATATTGCTTTAGATTTCTAAATAGTTATTTACCATTCATTATTTTAATTAATAAGTTGAGGGAACATATTAATTTTTACAAAATTAAGAAAACAGATACATAAATTTTTGAGCAAAAATTTATATATATATATATATATATATATATATGTAATAGTTCTAAAATGATCAGTTTTCTTATTGATTGAAAATTGTTCGCTATTTATGTTTACAATAATTGCTGCGTGCATTTTATCATTTCAGTTAATTTTTGTTACTTATTTTAAATAGGAAATGTATATGTATGTAATAATGTATATATGTAAATATATATATATATAAATATATATATATATATATAATCGAAAATTAAAGTGCTATTGATGCTCTTAAGCGTTGTGTTTTCACAAAAATTTATGTATTTATTTTCTTAATTTTGTAATAAGAATGTTTTGGTTTTAAATTGCGAGTTACTTATTATTTAAAAATAAATGTAACAGTTCTAAAATGATCAGTTTACTTATTGATTGAAAATTGTTCGCTATCTATCTATAAATATATATATATATATATATATATATATATATATATATATATATAATTAAATTTTCTGGGGGAAATAAAGGCGGCCTGTGCGCTGAGGTTACATACTATTGGTCAAGAAATTTTGTGGCCCAAAACGGACTGTCCCGAGTATATTTTACATTCCTTTTATTTTTATACAAAACGTAATAATAGTAAAAAACATATGATAATTCAAAGATTACTATCCTTATAAATAAAATAGAACATGATAAAAAAATATAAAAAAATACCGTTAAATTAGAGATAAACTCATGGATAAACATAACTTTTATTATTTTAACAAGATAGTGAACAATTTTTAATCCATAAGAAAACTGATCATTTAAGGACTATTAAATTTATTTCTAAATAATAAATAATGCGGAGTTTAAAATCAAAACACTCTTTTTACAAAATTAAAAAAATAAATAAATACATTTTTACGAAATAACAGCGCTTTAGAGAATCAATAGCATTTTAATTTTCTATGTTCCCTAAAAATCACTCCTTTTAATGACCCCATCCAAGGAGTCTTCCAACCCACGCGTAGGCACACAGCATTTTACATGCAGAAAGGTAGACCCCCTGGCCGGTTGTGGTCAATGGCACGTGGCATCCATGTCTAATTGGTTGATATCCATGTCTAATGAGGGAGGGCTTTCCGAAGTTTTTGCGAGCTAGAACTCAGCCTAAATCAAAAAATAATAAAAATGATTGCTCTAAGATCTCAAAGTTTACAACCTATATATAATTCAGAAGTCTATAACGACGGAGCAATCCTTTGGCACTAATTGCTATCGAAAATGAAGTTGATTTCAAAGAATCTGAAACTGTTTGAGACTACAAAAGCACAAAAAAATAAATTTGAATGTTTATGCTTTTATATTTGTATTCCGTAAAAATTATATCCTCTTTAAAAAAATTGCCTATAATATATTTTTGTTCTAGGGTAGTTGAGGGGTCATTAATTAAACCACTTTTTTTTATCATTAAATGCACTAATTGTTATTTATCTTGTTCATGTGTTTCTTAAATCAGCATTTAGTTTTGATATAGAATTTATAATTTTCTAGCAAAAATATTGTAATTTTAAATATAAAAAGCAATTTTCTACACCAGCAAGACAATTCAAGGAAAAATTGTTATTACTTTTTTAATACATCTTCTTTTTGCAAAATTAACAAACTTTTCAGTTTCTTGTGTACAAGTAAAAGTTAGGCCGAGAGAGCCTGGTTGGTAGGGCTCTGGGCCAATGTCCAAGAGGTCGTAGGTTCGATCCCCGCTGGCCGAAGACTCTCCTTGTAGTAAATGGTGACTGATGCACTTTAAATCTGTCCAGTCACAAAATCCGCCATGTTCCTGTAACAAATCAATAGCTTTTGTGGTACTGACCCAGTAGTTTCCGTGTTGCCAATATTACTGTGTTACCATGTTCTGCCATAAAAAGCAATTGTCTACACCAGCGAGACAGTTCAAGGAAAATTTTTTTTTTTTTTAATTCAGCTTCCTTTTCCAAAATTACATTATCAGTATCTCGTGTAGTATGAGATACTGAAAATTGTTGTCCGGTGCCACATGTCCTTCTTGGGCCAGGCAAGGTTGGCTCAGCCTTTCATCCCTTTAGTGGGTCCATAAATGAAAGCCAAGCATGCTTGGGAACTAAACACATGGGGGGTTCACGTTCGGCTGACCACCTGACCGGAACATCTGCTCCTGCACCCCAGAACCCAAGGTTAAGAAAACTGAGATGTGCACAGTAGGCCTTGGCCATCTATGGGCTTTCCCGCCACTGAGTTAAGTTTAGTTTTTCTCTCTCGACTATTGTGGTTTTTCTAATTTTGTTTCTCAATTGTATTTTTCCGTTTTTATGGAAAAGTGAATATTTTCAACTGTCCTTTTTAAAATATTAATCAAATAATAGTTAAAAAGATGTCTGTGAAATGCTTTTCAATGGTTTGTCTACTTTTTCTTTGGGGTTAAAAATAGGAATTTTGTTTTTTTAAAAAAACCTAGTTTTTTTTTTTTTTTTTTTTTTTTAAATAAATAAAATAAAAACTATTTTTTCTAAATCTTTGAATAAAGAAAAATGATTTGCCTTGCCAAGGGTGATTTTAAATATATGTTGCATACGCCATGCAGCGCCATCTGGAGTAAAGGCGGCGTCCTCTACACTCACTCACGGGACGGCAACAGGGAGACAGCTCCAAAAGATGTTCCAGCTCTAATTATTTTGTATTGTCTTTTAAGTTTTTTTTTTTCATAATAAAAGCTTTAAATACAACCCTAGACTGCTCTGAAGCTTATCATCGATACTCCCCGTCCGTAACATATATGATGTTTTTTTTTTCCTGATCTAAATTTATTTATTGTTAGTTATCTAACTGGCAAATAGGCTTTATATTTACAAATTCATAAAAATTTTTATAAAAATAACTGAGATTTTGTTTTACAATTATTTTTTTGCAATAATCATTATGTAGCTACAACACTGATGAAAACAAAAATGGAACTTTTTTTAATTAAAAAAAAAACGCTTATTTGCAAATAAGGTATCATATGGTTGATTGGCTCTTTGCGGGCACCTCTGCAACACAGTGACGCTGTGATAACGTTTATGTAGAGATACCTCAATTGCTCGCTGAACCGCTTAGCCTAAGGGAGGTCGTTTTGAAACATCGTAGCTTAGCCCA
The DNA here is from genome assembly GCA_949128135.1 of Parasteatoda lunata. Classification (NCBI taxonomy): domain Eukaryota; kingdom Metazoa; phylum Arthropoda; class Arachnida; order Araneae; family Theridiidae; genus Parasteatoda; species Parasteatoda lunata. The sequence goes on along the minus strand of OX421971.1, from coordinate 6,200,161 downwards.
ATCCTTATGTTTTTTATTTTTTTGTTTCTCCGTCCCTAGAATATCAGTCATCATCATCTAGATCAGTGGTCCCTATGGACCCTCAGGGGTCCCCAATATCATTCAGATAGTTCATGGAAAATTAAAACTGATTGGGTCGTCTGCTACTATAGAAATAAGAAATACCACATTTTAAAGAGGGGAGCTTCTTTCTCCCCTAATTCCCTTTCTCTCACTGTCCCGAGTCAATCTCATCACGTTCATCCAAGTCATTATTTTTTTTAAACAAAAGTTATAGTTTCAATAAAATACTTCAACAAAGTATTTTTTTAAAATTTGTATTTTTATACTATGCATCCCTGTGGCAGAATTTCTTCAAGCTATCTGCGACAAAACCCTCTAGCACTAATATATTTCTGTAAGATACTTTTCATAATAACAAACATATATGTTACTCATTTAAAATAATAAAAGCGCTTTGATTACCAAAGAAATAAACCGTAATTTTTTTTTAATTGAACATTGTAATACTTTTTTGTTCTAATATTATGGGTGATATTCTCGCATTTTGTTGGAGGGGGGGGGGTGGAGGGAGACGCTCAAATTATTTCCTTCTTCGCCTTTTGTAAATAATCATCACAATAAAAAAATAACTAAAAATCGTGAAATCGGTAGTAGTAATTGCCGACGAAAAGATTGACAACGAAATCACATGAATCGGACACCTCAAACGCGTGTATCGTTTTGACATTGGGTTGTTGTAATAAATAATATCATATGAAAAATATTCGATTTAAAATTTATAGAGAAATCGATAACAATAACTGTCAAAAATTTGGTAAAATTATTGCCTTAAAAATTAAATATTCAAATGCTCGATTTGAAATTTCCAGGTTGTTTGAAATATAGCGGGATATTTAAAAACCACGTGAAAATAAATATCAGTAACTGCCGAAAACACAATCAAAACATTACATCGATTTACGATACTATCGGCATCAATTGAGCGCGCCAAAAAGTGATTATCTAAATGCATGATTCAAATATTACGTGTAAATTTCTGTAGAAATGAAAAGAGATTTTTTTTTTTTAACTTTTCAAAAGAAAAATCGTTCCGCGACAATGTCGCTGCGATTCTGCCACGGGGCTATGCATTTATGTAGCTTTTTCATTTAAGGGTCCGTTGGCAAGTTTTGACTATAAAAAGAGGTCCAGGGGACAAAAAAGTTTGGGAGCCACTGATCTTGACGATGCCATGAGATGGCAGATATAAGACTCGAAGCAGGTCAATCAAAGGCTACCTGTTGTAGTGACCTGTCGGCTTCGAGAATTGTGGTGTCCACTCTGTGGAAAGACAGCAAAGAGTGTCTTAGCTCTGACAGGCTTGGTCAAGGCCCCAAAGAGGGCAGCAACGCTGGATCAAGACCATTATGTGAGACTTTTAGTTAAAAGCGATAAGTCGACATCAGCGGCATAACTGTCTCGCAATCTGTATTATGCAACAAAAACATCCATTTCATGGATAACCGTCGCCTAGAGACTTATTGCAGGTAGCCAACCCACCTGTAGTGTGCGCATCACTTTGACTGTGAACCACAAAAAGGACCGTCCAGAATGGTGTCGAGAGCACCTGTCTTGGACAGAAGATGATTGGGGGGTGCGTTCTCTTTAATGATGAGTCGCGATTCAGTCTGGGCAGCGACTTGAAACGTGTTCTCATCTGGAGAGCGAGTCGATATCGGCCCTCTAACATTGTCAAAAAGAACCACTATGATCTCGATGGCCTTATCGACCTTTATATGTTCGACTCCACCTTTGATGAGCTCAAGGGTGGCTTGGTGCAAGTTGCCACAGGCATCGCTAAGGAACCTTATAAACAGTATGAACCGCCGTTGCAAGAGTTGTGCAACTGTTGGAAAGTACCTCGTAAAGAGAAAGGTCGGAGATATTTATGCTTTAGAAATAGGTTTAATATGTATTTTATTTTCGTAAATGTTGGAGCAGAAGGTGAATGCAATGCTTATAAAGTGGGAAAATAAAAGTATCTTAAATGGTATATTGTTGTATTTCATTTTGAAAAACATAAATATGTAGTACTCCTTTGGATTGTTAGAATTAGTAATTAAAGCATTTTTTAAAAATATATTTTTTAGAAATAGATCTCCCTGTTGTTTATAACATAAACATATCTTGTTCAATGAAATTATTAAACGAACTACTAGGAACACTGTCTTTTCAACTACTTTATTGGTTATATAGTTTATTGTTTACCAATGCTTCAGCTGATATAAAAGATTTTCAGCACATGTGCAATGAGTGATGGCACTTCTCTTTATCGTTCTGTTATCACTTCATTTTTGATGAACAAAGTGATAAGAAAGGAACTTATCTCTTTATGAAGGTTTTTCTCAATTGAGATTCGGTTGTGTAACAATTTCTGATGAAAACAGTACGCATAAGCATATACATATTTTACCTGAACTGTATCCTTCAACACAAGTTACGTTGTTATCTTTTTTGAAGAGGTGTTAATAATGCATAAGTGGACATCTGGAGCTAAATATTGTCTATTTCCGATTAAAAAAAGCTTTTTTATCGATGTGCTTTTACAGCTGCAATAAACTAGGACAATTTGAAAATATAAATATTTAAAAAAACACTTTCTCACTTTTCGCTGGTAGATCTTTTAAATGTGTTACTTACAGTTGTGTTGTTGAAGTATTAATGAAAACTACACGAACATTTATTTGATATGCACCATGAAAAATTTTATATAAATTATTTGTTAAACTCAGAAATTATTTTTTTCATTTTTTAATACTAAACATGCCGGCACTTTATATATACCTATTTCTATCATAGCCGGTCAAATGACCGGACTTTATGTTTCTTGATTGAATGTATGAAATATGGATATTAGGAAGTAAATAAACTTAAAAAAAAACTTTATTATAATTAAACAAAATTGTATATTGGCAATTTTTATGTATTACAAGCACAAAAAATAAGAATTTTCAATTCATTGCTCAACGCATTTTTTACACATACAGGGTGTCTCCATTGTACATTTTCCGCAAACATATTTCTTCTCATTATTATTATTTCTATAATTCTTATAATTATAAGAATTATTTTTCTTATAATTAATATTATTTCTTCTAAGAACTTGTGCTGTCTTGATTGTTTCGACATTTTTCTGGGTAAAAACAAACAAACAGTTAGAAATGAAGTAAAGCTATCCAATAAAATATAAGCTACTTAACAACACGTTTAGTTTGTATCACTTTTTCTTACACAAAAATACCAATCTAAAATTTTAGGTACTTCCTCGAAATTTGAAAACACAATTTTCTGATTGAACTCACTGCGCAACAGTCTTTGCAGAAATGTGCAACTATTCGAATGCAATACGTTGAACACGCATTACATCGTCATTTCTGATCCGATGAACTTTTAAAGCAATAAATTGTTCTCCTGGTCAAATGACCGGTTGTAGTAGAAATAGGTATCCGACACGTATTATTCGAAACAAACAAAATACAAATAATAATAATAGAATATTAACTGTGTATAATTATTAGAAAAAGTCATGAAGTTAAATGTGCAAAAACGATTAGATGTAATACTAATAAGCGCATTTTCAATGCAAAAGTTTTTAAACGGTCATTTGACCGGTTATGGTATGTTTAGTGTTTAATATGTGAGATTTTATTTTGATTTCAAAATTATCAACCGTCAACATTATCACTGTTTTGAATATTCAATTAATAACTTTTAATGAAGGTTGCAAAAGGTTATTGACAAATTTAGAGCTATTAAATATTAATACAGACCTAGCAGTTAAAGAATATGATCAACATGAAGTTGACCTCAGAATTCCGGCTGCTACTCCAGAAACATATGAGGTGTCACTTGAGGGTAGATCGACCCGAAAAAGGGCAAGACTATCATAGCATCTTATGAACCTGGTGTTTATGCATTCTAATTGCAAAATTTAATATAGTTATATCGATCCTATAACTATAAATGCAATTTACTCGGAGCTCTATCTTGCCGTTTCTCTAACTACTAGTACAATTTTTAATAGATTGACTTCAAATTTTGACACGATGTTTACAATAAATATAATTTCCGTTGCACGTTTTTAATTCGGTTAACTGGTTTTGAGTAATCCATAAAAGAGCTGCTTATTCTATGTCTCTTTTTTTTTTTTTAAATCAAAATATAGCTATTTTGTGGAGAATTTTTTTTATTTTTTAAATCCCAGGTGCCACGAAAACTAGCCATGTAATTTTTAAAAAAAATCAAAACAGAATCAAATTTGGATGATTTCTTTCAACTACATCGTACATCGAAAATATGTTTCCTTCCTTTAAAATAACATCACTGCTTACGAGCGTACATTTGCATATGGAAGTGTGACCAAAATGATAAATTATCTATTTATAATGGCTAGCTTAAATATTACTTATACGTGACTCCAGTGCCGGATTACCCATTGGGCCATGGCCTGGGCCCCCGAATGATTTGGGGCCCCTTTAAAAAAAAATTTGAAAATGAATTTAAAAAAATTAAGAAAAACAATAATTTTTTTACATAATTATTACATAATTTTTTACATATTTATTTATTACTTATTTTAGTTATTATTTATAAGTATTATTATAGTTTATGTATTATAATATTTATCAATGTTTTTTATGTTCAAATTTGTCTTTTGATTTGCGCGCGAAAAAATTGAAAGCAGTACTATAGCGAGCTGAGACTTGTTTAAACAAGAAGCAAAGAATTAAATGTTGTTGACATTATTGAGACGTTTTAAATGGAAAAGAAGAGTAATGAAAGTGCCTCAACTGACTGAACTCATAATTTTTTTAGTGTTTTATAATTATTTAGTGTCCGTAATTCTATTTGATCTATAAATAATTACAAAATATTTTACTAAAAGGTAAGTGTTTGTTTATTGTTTTATATACTCTAGAAAAAACTCATACAACTGGTCACTTCAATCAAATTTTATACTGAAAATGTCATTGTTTAAGAGGTCCAGGATATTATTTATTTTTATTTCAAATATGCTTTCTTAAATGAAAAGATATATAAATACTTTTATATTTGAAAAAATAAAAAATATACGAGAAATTTTTTTTTTATCTAAGGGCCCCATCACAGTGGCATCTAAAATGGCGTCCTTTGAGAGACCGCGAAGATGTGTGCCCATCACATTCAAAAAATGAGTTGTGTTAGAATCCTGTTCATATACTAAACTAAAGTTAAAAGTAGTTGCAAAGAATCGCCTTAAACTACTAATTTTTTGAAACGCACTACTGACTACTTTTTTTTAAAAAAGTGGCACACTACACTACGAACTACGAAAAAAAGTAGCGACTACAGTAGTTTGTTTCACTACTTGTAGTATGCTACTTTCGACAACTGATTTAAACGATAAAAAATTAAGATAATTTTCTTCAAATTTTGCTAAACCCATTTTAGGCCAGGAGTAGAAATTTTATGAAATATATAATTTTCATTGAAATATGCTTAAATTACATAGGTACAAAAAAAAGTTTCACGCATGAAAAATGGTATTTTATTTAAGAAATAAAATTACCACGGCACGCACCATTCGCCTAATCCATGGACTAATCACAAGAGTTTTTGTTTTTTTTATTATTATTAAAATTTTTTTTTTTTTTGAAATTTGTTTTATTTACAGAATTTGAAAGTTTAATCCTTATAATTAAAAAAAAAACTCATTAAACTCAAATGCAATAATTATACATTTTCGAAAAGTCGACTCTGTCAACAACCATTTCAAGTTAAAATTTCTTTAACAAAAAGTGTTTACTCCGATTGAATTACTAATATTTTATAGATGTCTTCAGCACTCTTGACAATAACTGAAAAATAAAATTTGTGAAAAACATTAGTCATAGTGTTAATAGAACTCTTACGTTTGTGCACCTTTGACCCATAATAGGTTAAAGTCATGAGACTTGTTATAGCTATATTAATCGAATTTAACTGCTAATAATAATTTCATAGCAATACAGAGATTTAATGGTAATGAAAAAAAAAAAATTATAAGGAATAATAATTTTAAATTGCAACAAATCTTTAACAATTTTTGTAGTACAGCCTGACTTTTAAAATTTTAATTTTCCGTACGTGCTCGCTGAACAAAAAATTCCTAATAAAAAGCACGCAGTTTAGATCCATTGTGTGAGATTTCAAATTATATATAATAATTAAATACAAAGGACATAGTAAAGGTGTTCTTAATTTTCCTGAGAAAAAAAATTATCATTTCAAGACATATATTTCATAATATGTTATTTTATGATGTAATTTATTTCATAATGTAAAAAACATCATACACGTGGAACAATTTATTATAAGTATGTACATAAAATTTAATAGAAGATTTTTTTCGTGTGTGTGTGTGTAAAAGTGGGCGCCACGTGTATTTAAAAATGATTATGAAACGTTTGATTTTTGTGAGTTCACAACTGAAATTTAATATTTTTGCTTATCAAACAAACGGATGCATATTTTAAATACAATTTTTGCATTCATCACTTTGTGTATGAAGCTGAAAGTTAAGTTCATTTAACGAATATCTTTAACCGTAATTACTAATATTACTGTAATTTGCACCAAAGAATAATAATATTAAAACGATTAATAAGACCAGACACCCATTTTAATGACTTCATACTGAAATGTAACGTAGAATTACGTTATTTTAACAACAATTATAATAAAAACAAACCTCTTAATTCTTATTTTTAAATTCCTACTGTTAGTTCACACTCTCCCCTGTATCTTGTTCAAATTTTCAATCGTTAAGAAAATACTTCTTATTCATTCACTCAAATTCAAATAAATTTTTTTTTTTTTTTTGAACTTGTAGTGGATGACACTGGGTGTTAATACAGTTTTTTCCAATATTAATTCATCAATTAAATTTAATTAATTAATTTCAAATTAGATTTAGAATTAAATTTAGGGAACATTTTTTTAATTATTTAATAAAAAGTAACTAAGATAAAATTTTTCTTTGTTGACATAAGTAGGAATTGTATTTTAAAAAAAAAAAAATTAGATTACTTGTTTTGTTATAAAACAAAAAGAGATAAAGGAGAAATGAGTGGGATTTCTTTCTGTTATATCCCATAATTGTAAGCCACCCTGAATTCACAATTTGTGCTCGACACTCTGTATAAAATATTGTATTTCCGTTATGAAATATATATATATATATATATATATATATATATATATATATATATATATATATATATATATATATTACCAATGGTGTCTCGTTCATCTGTAAGTGATTGTTAAAACTTTTTTTTTTAATGTAACAGCAGCAACAAGAGAGAGACCTTGGATGATGACAAGGCACTCTGCCAACGCACTTCCACAGTTGTCAGTACATTCACCATGACCGACCGTCCCCTTGTTTTTCTTCTCTCGTCGCCTTCTTTCTTATTTTTAATGCCAGCCAAATGCGTTTCTTTTTTGTTTCTCAAACATGTTGCGCAATACCGTCATACAATAACTGAACTATTTCTATCACTCATTGACGAAATGGCGCATCGTTTTTGTTATACTTAAAGGGTGGCTATGCTTAAAGCCCCAGCGGATATCTAAAACTATCTTCTTTTATTACATGTCAAAACGTGTTGCTCTCATATGGAATCCTATAACCTCTTTTTTTTTTTTTTTTTTTCTTTCTGTTCTTTATTTGAATCATCATTGATTTACAGGCGAAGGAAGCGAGGGGTCGAAAATTAATGAACAAAAACATGCTTACGTTATCCCCTGTAACAAAAGTTTTTCGGGTTTCATTTAAAAAAAGTTTTCACATTAAAAAAATGATAAAAAAAAAAGTTGTGAAATCCGTAGCAGTAACTATCGAAAAAAAGCTCGACTGCGAAATTACGCGAATCAGACTCTTCAAAAAGGGTTTACTAAATGCGTATTTTTATTTCGAGATTCAGTTGTTGTAATAAATAATATCGCATTAACAATGTAGAATTTAAAAACTATGCAGAAATTAAAAGTAAGAACTGCAAAAAAAAAATAATAATAATAATAATAATAAATAAAAAAAATAGAACGAAAATTTCTGTAGAAAAGAAAACTAATTTTTTTACTTCATTATTCTTTTTTTATTATTACTCTCAAATGAGATTAGAAAAATTAGAAGCATCTTTTTCCACTCAAATGCGCGAGATAAGGAATCTTTTGAATATAGTTTTGAAGAAAAAAACAACTTTCGAAAATTTTTACAAAAAAGAAAACCAATTTTTTTTTGCTTCCCTAAGGCAAAATTTTTCTACAAAGAACTCGATATCGTTCTGCGATAATATCGCCGTGTCTCCACAATTCTTCCGTTATCAATGAAACGGCCCAGTGCATGCCACTTTTTAATACTTCCAAAATCTCCCACTTGGCTACAACATGTTTTAAGAACTTTTCATTTCTCTAGTCCTTCAAAAGTTTAAAAGATAATCCTGTTTTCCCCCCTCCAAATCAAATTCATAGCTAAAAAATTATCGAAATGTGATAAATATAGAGACATAAAATATCCCTAATGGTTGACAGATCATGGATTAGAAACCCCCTGCACATCGGGTTAACCAAGGGAATCTTTCGTGGTTTTCCTCTCCATGTAATGCAAATGCGGATAAGTTTCAGCGAAAAGTCTTCCACGAAAGCTAGTTTATTCAGATGCTTCGTACAGGAATTTCTTTGTCTTTTGAGTTCGGTTCGAAATTACAAGGCAACGGAGGTGAACGTTGAGTCATTAACCCTGAAAGCGTTTTCTGAAATAAAATGAAACATAGGAAGAGATAGTGCTGAATTTCTTAATCTTTTTAGTGTAAGGGACCCCATATTATTTATAGTTTGTCTAAAATGAAAACTACCCTATCCATTCTTCTGAACCCTTGGCGGTGACTATGGTTACGAGGTATAACTATTCCAAGTAGGGGTGTGGGGTCACTGTTTAGGATAGGTTTTGGCTTCGGCGGTCTGTAATCTTTTTCTTCGGTCTACTGTGTTAGTTATGCGCTTCTCTTGTTTCCATAGCAGCAGATGGCGTCAGACTTTGTAGCGGGAGGTGTTCTTACCTTAAACAAACTACGAAAATTTTGTAATACCCCATAAGCATTACTCAAATCTAACACACGTGTGAAGTGAAACTGTCAGTTTCTTCACTGTACCGTAATATAATATTGTAGTTTTAGTTCATTATTTTAAGCCACAATGTGAAAATTTCAAATTCGTAACAAATTTAAAAATATAATTCTATAATAAAAAATGAATCCAATTGTTGATTCTAACATTGACTATTAGTGTCACAGCAAGGTCACCACTTCTAAATGCGAGATATCATTGTACTGATTTGTAATTATATTATCCTGGTAAAGACACCGTAACACTGCTTCAATATTCTTTAGATTTGATTGACACTTTTATTTTAAGGTACACAAATGTCTCGTAGAAAAAGTTTAGGGCAGTTTCAGGAGTCCTTCTTCGTATTAAAATCAATTTTTAATTATTTGATAACTCAGCAAAAATACATTAATTACAAATGGTTGGCTCTAAAACTTGAAGGGAACAACCATGGTTATTTATTTTCAGATACATTGCGTGATTGTTAAAGAAATATCAAAATTGATACAATTTTTGATGATGCATGTTACCTTTTTAAAACAATTTTTGTAAGCATTTTTGAAATATGTAATTATTTTTAAATCCAATTCCTTATTTACTTAATATTTCAATTGCCATTATGAAATTATATTTAAAATAAAATGTCAAAGAAAGAGGAATAAAAAATTTATTTTTTAAAAAATATATAAAAATTTTCTAACAGCTATTATGTAAAGGAGATGCATTTATAAAAAAATCCCAATATTATTTTCCTTGCGCTTTTTAAATCGAAATAAAATAAATTAATTCTTTAATAGTAAAATTTATTTCCGTAATAACCATTTTTTACTTTTATAACTGTTTTTTTTTTATAGCAATATAAAAAAAACTTTTTTTTTTTTTTTTTTTTTTTTTTTTTTTAGCTAGACGGGATTCAAAACTACGAACATAAAACGTAGTTTAAGATTATTAATTATAAAACGATTAAAAAAATATTAAATATAAAAAAAAGTCTAAAAGCCAAAATAAAGTAGTCTTTTAATATTTGATAACGTACATTATTGTCTTTATTTTCTTTAATTGTGAAGTCTGGGTTCCTCCGGAGGAAGCTTGATTATTTAGAGATAAGCTTGATTATTTGGAACCGCAGCTCCATTGTAATACGAATCAGCAGAAATGGTGCCAAAAACGGAATTTTTATTTTCAAGGCTTTGCCATTAACATTTGAGTTGAATCACTATCCTATTTGTCGAAGATTTTAATTTGCATATATTTGTATAGAAAGGCATATATAAAGTATTTCTATCCAGTTTGAAGTATACTTACAAATAAGAATGATTATTTCAAATTTAAATAAAAAAGTACACTCACAGACAGTTTTGCAAAAATTATTTCTGAAGTTTTAATATTGATTGATTGCCCATTTTTAGAGAAACGTACAGCTTTATCGTTTATTGTGTTAGTTTAATTACTTGAAATCATCACGACTTCATTTTTCAACATTAACATTTTAAATATTTTTCAAAGATATACTTTTTTATGATTTTTAATTTATTCTTTTTATTTTGAATTCAGCAGTTTCTTAAAAAATGTTTAAAAGTTTTAGAGGATTTTTTTCAAAAAAGCTTTTGGTTTTTTGAAAAATATATTTTACGACCTGTTCCCGTATATTACGACCATAGTCTGAGCAATTTGTCAACAAGTATAAGGTATATAAAAAACTTCCCAAGTTACAACAGAAATGCTAAAAGGCACTTGTTGAAATCAAGCATTCTTCTTAAAGTTATTTTGTCCCCTTTTCGCTTACGCTCGCCAATCCCGATGATTTGCTTCGCTGTTTCTTGGCATGAAAGAGTAAAAGTTATTTAACTAAACATATATATATATGTACTAAAAATAACACATGTCTTAATATATCCTTCCCTATTAAGATCTATTAATGAACATAAATCATTTTTCTAAAGTTTTTTTGAAATAACATTTAAAATTAAAAGTATAACAAATTTGGTGAGTTCATAACTGTAATTTAAATACTATGTTTGCATTCCTTACTTTGTGCGTGAAGCTGATAGTTAAATTCTTAATTATTTAACGAATCTCTTTTTACCGTAATTCATGTCAATGTAATTTGGAATAATAATTGTAAAATGGTTAGTAAGATCATTTAAATAACTTCATATTAAAATATAACGTTATCCTAACAACAATCCTCATTAACTCTTAATTTAGGAGAGTAACAAAATCAGAAGGTAAAAACCTTTCAATAGGGGAGGCAAAAATATTGATAAGAAAACAATACCAGTATGAAAAATTAATGGATCCTACCATGTGATTTTTCCGGCCAATAAAAATGCACCGACAACAATGGAAAATCCATCATTGGATTTTTATCATTTACTTCACCCTTTTTTTTCCCCTTACTCGACTTTTAATAAACCTATTAAGTTAAAATTTGGTTTGAGTACAGCGTAATTAATTCATACTAGCAAAATGATATTGATTTTTTTTTTATAAAAAATCAATATCAATATATATATATATATATATAAATTTTTTTTTCTTTTTTTTTAACATGCATATTTGGTTGCCTGTTAAAAATATTTCAAGGACATAATTTTTTTTTTTTTAAAACTTTTATCATGCGCGGCAGACTTCCTTATATTTTGCTTATAAAGACAATTATAAAAAAATTTTATTGTTTTTTTTTTTAAAAAATGGGTTTGCATTTAAATAAAGCTATGTTATATTGCTATAAAAAAATTCATAAGCTTGAGTTAAATTTAAGATAAGTTGTACCCGAATGCTTTCTCTATGAAATCAAAACCACCCCTTAATTTTTTTTTAAAAAAAGTTTTTTTTAGGTCCATTTTAACAGTTTTAGTATTATGACATCTTTCTGTTCACATCACCTCCCCTCTCTCCGTAGTACGCCCCGAAATCATACCATTTTTGATAAACTTAGAGTGGGAGAATGATGCTTTAAAGTCTTGCCCTATATTTTTTAACATTACCTCTTGTTTTGTCTCTTTTTTTTTTTCTTTTTTTTTTTTTTTCTTTTTCTTTCTTTTGGTCTTCACGGGGGTCAAAATGATAAATTTTAAATTAACTACCCCCGCCCCTCGTGACACACTTTGTTTTTCATTCATGATAATTTGCTAAATTATCATTCAAACCGCGCAGAGAAATTCCACAATGTTAGAAAAACTTTTTACGCTACGCACTCTTTCGATGGCGCGATCTGGTGACGTCATATGGTAAGTCTTCTCTCTGGTTGGTGGATGCCGAAGGTGTGTTTTCCTACCAGTATGACCTAAAAACGTGTGACAGAAAAATAAGTAGACTAAAAACACATTTGACAACTAGTTTCGAAGCGAAAGAAAATGTTTTTTATGTAGTAATCTTACTGACGTTTTCGAGCTTTTAGTTTTTGAATGAATATATGTATTTTATATGTATTATGTTTCAATATCAATTGGTGGTAAGTTTAATGTTTCTATGACACATATTTTATGTTATTTTATTACATACTTGAAATGGTTTATGGAAATTCATTCAACTTTTCATTTGAGGATTTGTTCGTGATATGCGTATATCTATCCTATTTTGTGACTATGTAACTGATAGTTTTAAGCGTTTTAGGAAAAATAAAAATCATGAGTTCTTGAAGCGGTTTTATAATTAATAATTGCTCGCATTAATCGAATAAAATATCGAATTGTAAAGCAGTGTTATGTTAATTTTCCTTTGTCGGATAAGCACATTTATTATTATTTATTTTACTTTGTTACTATAATCATTACGAAACATCTGCATATATATAAAAATGAAAATTTACATCTATATCTCAGAAGTGATATAATTAAAATTTTTATGTATTTATTTTACTAGTAAAGAAAATTTAAGCTTTTTTTTTTTTTCCTGATGAGATTGAGATTTTTTTTTTATTTATTTTTTTTTTTTTTTTTTTTTTTTTTTTTTTTTTTTAAATATTCTTTTCCATAAATTTTTATCGTACCATTAATAAAGTATTTCAACAGATCTTTAGATAGTTAATTCGGAATTTCAGGAAGATATTACCATAAAAAAATTTTACTTTCGTCAATTACTGTTGATGTATAGGTAGTAAGAAACTTGAGTAACTATAATTGGTTCGAGATAGCCTGGTTGGTAGGGCACTGGGCCCATGTTCAAGAGGTCGTGGGTTCGATCATCGCCGGCCGAAGACTGGCCGTGTAGTAAATGGTGACTGTTGCACGTTAAATCTGTTGAGTCACAAAGTCCATGTTCCCATATCAAATCATACCTTTGGAGTACTGATCCGGGAGTTTCTTTGTCTTCTGGGTTGGTTCAAAATGACAAGGCTACGAAGTTGATTTAATCCCAAAATTGGCACGGTTGTTCAACGACGGTTATAAAATAAGATAATTAATAGAATGTTCGCCTTCCAATGGGGTGAACGATACGACCACAGTGCTGACGTAAAATATCTTCAGTGGTAGACGGATCATATATGAGGAATCCCCTTGCCGTCGGGCTAACCGTGCGAGGTGTTCGTGGTTTTCCTCACCATGTAACTTAAATGCAGGTTAGTTCCCAATTTTTCCCAATACTTCATCCAGGAGTTTCCTTGTCTTCTGGATAGGGTTCGAAATGACAAGGCTACGGAGTTTAACATTCGTTGTCATAAAGCCAAAAAATTGGGTCGGCTGTTGAACAACGATTATAAAATAAAATAAAAATGGGCCTATTAAATAGGTCGAAGGAAAAATATGTTCCTCACAGTTCGTAAAGGGCAAACGTTAAAATGTTAATTAATGTTTACTTGATCGAAAAATAAACTAAAAGATAAGACGAACATATTAAAGTGTGAGAAAGCGTTTAGTTTCGCCTAATAAATTAACAAAAAGATTTAGATAATGGAATGACATAAAAGATAAGTTGAAGCTTTTTATGTTAATCCTCCCTTCCCGAAAGTTTAAATGATCTAAAAAAAAAATTTTTTTTTAATTAATAAATGAATACGAAACACGCTGTAGATAAATGTTGGTAATCCTTGTTTTTTTTTTTTTTTGTTTTTTTTTTTTTTCTTTTTTTGACTCGGTCAGTTCAGTTTAAAATTATTTGTTTATGTTTCTTCATTTTCACCAAAAATTGCTCTTCTGCCCCACAACTTTCAATTCTTTCTTTAAAAATTGTAAATTTCTACATGCACTTTAAAAATGCAAGTATTCAAAAGCATGAGATATAAAGTTATAAAAATAGCCAGTTGTCATATTTTGTTATAAGAAGAAGAAAAATTCGATTCTAAGGTAAAGACTTCATTCTTTTTACTTTATTTTAATGAAAAATGACTCTTTTGACGTTATTCTAAAGTTAGAGATTAAGTTAGGAATTGTTTTTTCATTAACTTGAATTTGCACTATTCTGTCAGCAATGACTCAGACAATGTAGCGCCCCATAGTCAGTCTCAAGAATATTTGAAAATTCAAGATTTTCAGTTTTGCTATTTAAACTTTTAATTTTAAATCCATTTTTTATCTTATTTTTCTTTAAGTTTACCTTGTTTACATTTTTAATGTTCTTATTTTTGTTTATTTTTTATGTCCAAAACTTTATTTTCTTCACCATTTACATGAATATTTTCATTATTTTGTTAAACATCTCTTTCTTTTATTTTTACATTCGTTATTTTTATTTATAACTTTCCTTTCTTTATCGGTACTTTTATTGCAATCGTTGACCTTGATTTCAAGATAAATATGTAAGGACAAGTTGTTTTGATAATCAGAAAAAGTTATCAGTTTTCTCCGAATTTGCATTACAACCTGTTGAACACAATCATTCAATACTTGAAATCCAATGCAAATTATTAAACTTAATTTGGCGTAAGGTAAATCAGTATTTAAAATAATAAAATTCAATTGACCTAGCTATATTTCCAATTTTTAAATTTTAAGTGCTAGTTGTGTTTTAAGTTGCAAATTACCTTTTGTTTGTTTTACGTTTACAAAGTTTTTTCTTTATTGTTTTAATTTAAATTTTTCGAAAATTTTTGTTTGAATAATATTTTAAGTCACACCGCAAACGAATGACAACATCGACAACTCTTGAAACGACGTTGCACAGCTTTCTTTTTACTTACTTACTTATCTAAAAATCGTAACAAATATATTCCTTTCTGTCCGCATTTATAGAAACTGATGACAGAATAATAAATATTGTTTCTTGCGGACGATTTTTTTTAAAGCAAACAAAAGTACGATTGGTTAAGGGCATGTCAGCATGAGACGTGCCATTTTTAGTGGCCCAATTAAATCCAATAAAGTGCAACGTCATATAGTTGTTTCCTTTTCAAGTTCTCTCCTTATTTATCGAAATATGTCGCCAAGTCTAGGATTCTAGTAAGACTACGAAGCTATCCCACTATAACCTCTTTTTTTCTTCTTTCTTTTCTTTTTTAATAATTCTATGATATATATCGTTAGAGATAGCACGAATTATTTCTGTTTGACGTGTGCAACTTTTAAAAGCTTTCATATTGCTTTGAAAGCATATTTGTATAATTTGATAACGGAATGAAACGGAATTATGTACAGTAGCGGATGATTATACTTAATTCCTATACCGTCTTTTTTTAAACTAAATGCATTATAGTGTAGAGTTATCCATATCATTCAAGACCATCCTTCTAGGCATCTAAACAATTTCCTTGTTATTGATTCTCCTAAATGTTTTAATTTTGATGCTTCAGTAAAGTACTGGTTGCTATTAAAATGTATTTGGAAAAGTCTTTTTTTAAACTTGCAACGGAGTATAACTAAATGCATTATAGTGTAGAGTTATCCATATCATTCAAGACCATCCTTCTAGGCATCTAAACAATTTCCTTGTTATTGATTCTCCTAAATGTTTTAATTTTGATGCTTCAGTAAAGTACTGGTTGCTATTAAAATGTATTTGGAAAAGTCTTTTTTTAAACTTGCAACGGAGTATAACTAAATGCATTATAGTGTAGAGTTATCCATATCATTCAAGACCATCCTTCTAGGCATCTAAACAATTTCCTTGTTATTGATTCTCCTAAATGTTTTAATTTTGATGCTTCAGTAAAGTACTGGTTGCTATTAAAATGTATTTGGAAAAGTCTTTTTTTAAACTTGCAACGGAGTATAACTAAATGCATTATAGTGTAGAGTTATCCATATCATTCAAGACCATCCTTCTAGGCATCTAAACAATTTCCTTGTTATTGATTCTCCTAAATGTTTTAATTTTGATGCTTCAGTAAAGTACTGGTTGCTATTAAAATGTAAGTGGAAAAAACCGAAACAAATTTCGTAGCAATTATCGGATTTAAGAAAAGAACATTGCTTAACTCTGTCTAATCTAACTTGCCCTGTGGCAGAATTTTTTCCCAAACTCTCTACCATTATTGTCTTTCTGCAAGATACTTTTCATGTATCTTATTTAAAATCCCCAAAAGCGCTACGTTTACAAAAGGAAAAAATAAAACTATGTATAATTTTTTGTCACCATATAGTAATTTTTTATTCTAATATCATGGGTGATATTCTCGCATTTTGTTTGGGGGAGGGACACCTTTCTTCGCATTTTGTAAATAATCGTCTCAATAAAAAAAATAATATGAAAATCATGATATCCATTGTAGTAATTGCCGAAAAAAAGATCGATGACGAAATCACGCGAATCAGATTCCTCAAATCCGTGTTTCGTCGTTTCGAGATTAGGTTGTTGTAATAGATAATATCGTATAAAAAATATCAGATTTAAAAACTGTGGAGAAATCAATAGAAATAACTGCCAAAAATTCGATAAAATTATTGCCTTAAAAAGTAACTACTCAAATGCACGTTTCGAAATTTTCCAGATTGTTTGAAATAAAGCGGGATATTTAAAAACCACGTGAAAATAAATATCAGTACCTGCCGAAAATAGAATCGAAACATTTCATCAGTTTACGATACTATCGGCGTCAATTGAGCGCGTCCAAAAGTGATTATCTAAATGTTCAAATATTACATGTAAATTTCTGCAGATAAAGAAAAGCAATTTTTTTTTACTTTTCTTTTTCTGCAAGAACTTCTACAAATCTTTCTGCAAGAACTCTGTAACGTTCTGCGACAATGTCGCCGTGTCGCTGCGGTTCTACCAAGAGGCTAACTTGCGCGGCATCATCACTGTTCTATTTTTCGAACTTATGCAGCTAAGTATCATAGTGGATTGTACCGTAAAAATGTTAAAGAATAGTCCAAATCGAAAATAGGGAAGTAGAAGAAAAGAAAAAAAACTTTTTATTTATACCAAAAACAAGACTGGTTTTAAACTTCTCATCCCCCTTTCAGCTTGCTGTTGTAGTTCATTTACGTCGCACTAGGGCTGCACAATGGGCTATTGATGAGTTTCAAGTTAATAAAAACCTCATGTTGTACTAAAAACTGGCTCAAAAGAGTGTTGAAATTCTTCTAATGAAAAGAGAAAAATATTATTCAAGGGCATTTCTTAAACGAGAAAAATCTCATGGAATTGGAACAAAAGCTTAATATTAATTTAATTACTATGTATACATTTATTAAAAATGAAAGTGCAAATTTCTGTTCAACTTTATTTGAATTTACCTATTTTTTTAGAGGTGTTGAGAGGCGACCACGTGTCAGTCAATATTTGGGGACAATATTTGATATTTATGATATATTTTTAGAAAATTTCTGATTTTTTGGATAGTTTAATTTTCTATCTTGAAAAAAAAAAGGGGGGGGGGGAGTGTTCAGACGAAATTTTCCAATTCTGTGGCTTTTAAGGACCCACTCTTCTGTTTGGCATTTTCTTAAATAAAAAAGAAACTTGATTCTTGTCCTTTTAAAAAAATGCGTGGCAGTAAATTCCTTTGGTGATATTTTTTAAGTTTTTAAAAATCTCTGTTTTTATTTGTTAATCAGGGGTCATCGACTTTAGATAGAACTACTATCTAGAAATTTCGAAAAATTTAAAAATCGACCAAAAAAAAAATTTTATTACTTTTTTTCTATAAGAGAATGAATAAAAAAGATTTCATTATTTTTTAAAATTTATTGTTTTATTAATTTAAATTCATTATTTTTTCTCTAATTTAATAGATTTGTTTTAATCCAATAAACAGCAGCTTTGAAAAAAAATTAAGAAATTCTTGCTCTTTAAAAAAATAATAAATTTTTGATTAATACCTAATTTTATTCAATTAAATTTGTGCTTTATTTGTTTGCTCTTTAACTTATTTTATAAAAATATTGATTTATACTTTGCACTAAAGATAAGAGTTGTCAAAGTTTGTAGGTGATTAATGAATGATAAACAGTCTTTTGTTTGGAAATTTTAAAGGTTATGGAATTCTTTTAAATTCACGTGTTTCATTAGTTGAGTATCAATAAGTGGGTATCTCATGGTATTACTCTATAATGCAGCCAATTATTATTTTGGAGTGCAGGTGTGATTTTTTATTTTGATTTATTTGAACTTTTTATTTCATGTTTTTACTTCGTTAATATTATTACAATGTGATCCTACTTGATGTCATTTATTTATTTATTATATATTTTATTTATTTATATTTGTAAATCGAAGAATTTCTCTTTTATTCAGCAATCGTTTATACCCTGGTTAGGGCAATTAATACATCAGGTTTTTAAGAATTATGGTTATCTGTCATTTTATGGTGATCCTGTCATTTTTTAAAACTCGTTTTTAAATAATAATTGGTTGTGATTAAAAAAAAATGTATGGTAATACGTTTTTCAAGTAGACTAAATGAGAGAAAATTATTATTATTATTATTGTTTTCTTTTTTTGAAGTTTCGTGTCTGTTGCTCTCTTTTTGTCAAAAAGTGATAGAAATTTCAATTGCTGATAAAATTCTGCTTGTACTATTCAAAAAATAATTGTAATTTATATTGGTATAAGACAGAAAACTCCCATTAAATTTTGAGTTCAGAGCTCCCTTGCTAGTCAGAAAATGGTCAAAATTTGGTGGATGATAGATAATAAAAAAATCACAATAAATATTCTGTGTGTGGCGGTTGGAATACTCAACAGATTGACACTCGTATTATCATCTAACAAAAAGAAACAGTTCATTTTTTTATTAACTAATAGGAAAGCAGTCAAAATTTGGATTAAATATTTTTTTTTTCTTTTTTTTCAGATTTTTCATTTAGTGATTACTTCTGTTGCAGTCAGGAGGGACACTTATGAAATTTCGCTGGCTGGCTACCATATTTAAAGAAAACTTTCTTAAATAAATTCATGAAACATTTTTTTTTTTTTTAAATAATTCATACAAAAAAATTTTTGATCCTTTAAACCGAATTCAATTTAATTTTAAAAATATATACCCTGAAAATTTATCAAACCCTTTTGATTCATTATAAAAAATTTTATAGAATGAATTTTACTCATGCTTTATAAATTTTATTCTTTTAGGTGTAAAAAGTAGTTCCTATATTCAAGATGATATACATTGGAAAATTTATAAATAATTTCAAAGACTTTTACAATGACATCAACTCGGCTACTTTAACAGGAGCTATTGATGTAATAATTGTAAAGCAACCGGACAATACTTACGTATGTTCACCCTTTCATGTTCGCTTTGGGAAGATCGGAGTCCTCAGAAGTCGTGAGAAAATAGTAAGTTCTTCTTCTTTATGTTAAAGAAATCCCAACAGGCCTGTATATACCTGCCAAGTCTCCTGTTTTTTATAAAAAAGACTCCTGTATTTTATGACCATATATTTTCAGATTTAACCGTATTTGTCAAAGAATTTTTTTTTAAGAAAAGGAACATTTTTGACAATGAAATATCCGCTGATGGCAAAAATACTTTACTAATTCTTCAACAGATGGTGCTATTGCTAGTATTGCAGTATGTTGAAAGTTAATAGTTTTAAGTAATTGGATCGCCTGTTCAGCGACGGTTCTTAAATAAAATGGTTTAAGTAATTATGAATAATGCTTTAGAAATATCTTCTTTAGAAGATTTATAGGCATATTTTTTACTTCTCTAAATGCAAGTTCTTATATTATTTCTCTTTTTGACTTACATAATTATGCATCAAAACTTTACTAGTAGCCTAAAAAATGTTGTTAGTAAATTCTTCTCCGTTGTTTTATTTTTCCAATGCTGGCATGTATGCCTGTACTGGCCACTCATTGAAAAAATATGTACACAAATTTTGATGTTTAGCTTATGAACTAAAATTACAGTTAAAAATTTGAAGTTACAGGTAAAAATAAATTCATTTTATTCTACTGTTTGTAATCCTATTTCTGTAAAATAAAACGAAAAGTCTCTTTTAAATGTAATTACATATCTATAAATTGTTGATAAGATAATTAAGTGCTTGCTCTTCTAAACTAGTACTGAAAGAAATTTTTGTGTAAAGAGCTTACTGTAATAATAAATTAATGTGGTAAAGGCAAAACTAATTACAGTATTCACCAAAATTTTGAGTTTTCAATTGTTCTATAAACTTTTACACTGCTTTACTTCTGTGTATGAAAATGTTAATGTTTCAAAACCATTATTTATAATATACAAATTCTTCAACTACACTTTAAGTACAGAAATAAAAAATAGTAAAAAGAAAATAAAAAAAGTACTTTGCAGTGTGATATGCACTAATTGTTCTGAGAAGTAAAATTTTTAAACTTGCATGGTTCTGAACGACATTTTTTCAAGTAAAGGTTCTCTTTTAAAAACAACAACTCCTTAAAACCCTTTCCTAACAAAGACTGAATATATGCAAAAAAAGAAGGAATGGGTTAAAAAATTTGAAACGAAAGATTTTTTGTTGTGATTCCCCTGATTACAACTGTGGAACACTCTTCTAACCGTAGACAACTTAAATTACCGGGAATGCTTTTCAGCTTCATTCAAGCATTGATTTCGGAACTCCTTTATTATGTTATTAACAACCTTCATTACTTTTAATTCATTTTAAAACCCTTGTAACATGTTTTTACTAGAAATATTTTTAAAAATTTTTAAAAACATGGTAAATTGGAGGGAGTTATCTCCCTTCTTCAAAATTTAAGGAAACTAGTCCCCTTCATATCCCTCTCCAGTAATCTACACCAGTGCATATAGATTCTAATGTTGTAATGTTTTGAAGCCTTAGGCAATGTTTCGAAATGAATTTCTATCTATTATAAATCAGCAGTTTTCTTTTTCAATTCACTCGATGCCCGACTGTGCGCACACGCCGTCGGCTAAAGAAGCAGGAGAGCTCTGCAGAGGATCAAAATTTCAATGGCAGGTCTTCGAATCATCCTTGTTTCCCAGACTCTCATCAATAGCCCATTTTGCAGCTCAAGTGCGACTAAAGTACCTTAATTCACTCGATTAGAGATGATAGTGCTCCGGAAAAAGTCCAAGGTTCAGGAGTTTCAAGAAATTATCAATCACATTATGTTTAAAAATTCTTGTATATTTTATTTAAAAATATTACAACTAGAATTTATACTTGGTATCTCCATTTGTAAATATTTTTTTCTGGTAGAATAATAAATGAAATGAGACATAAAAGTAAACTTATACATAATTATTCATTTAAATTATGCTGTATATAATTTATTCAGAATTTATTGTTTTAAAAATATCAATGATTTAAACTTATAAAGGCATTAGTTTTTTGAAATGAATGAAAGAAATTTTCTGGATTTTTGGCTCACAATCACCCCTGCTCGATAATTTTTCTATTAATTCTAGCTTAATGCAAATGATGAATTAATGTTTTCATTGTAACCACATGAAGTGAAATGATTGATAAATAATTGCAGGTAGACATTGAAGTGAATGGACTCCCTGTTGATCTTCATATGAAATTGGGAGAATCTGGTGAAGCATTCTTTGTGGAGCCTTGCAATGATGTGGAGGTAATCACTTTGCTTATTACTTCGTAACAGTGAGATTTTTCCTCTGATTCACTATTTCTCTCTTTTAATATAAATATTTTTTTAATAGCTTTCTAATTATTTATGTTATTTTTATTTATATGTTATTCTGCTGTTATTTCTTATTTAAGTTAAAAAGCATAACAATGTATATCAACATTGGGTACCTGGACATATGGGTATTCTTGGAAATGAGCTAGCTGATGAAGCAGCACGAGCTGTCTCCAGTGTGATTTTCTGAGGCCCTGAACAAGCCTTGGGAATTTCTGCCACATCATTCGGAGCATCTATATTCAAGCTCTATGGCAAAATTTCCCATGAGCAATGGCGTAACGCAGACGGTCAGAGGCAAGCTAGGGAGCTGAATCGTGACTGTCCCAGTGTACGTCAAAAAGACCTTCTTAAGCTAAACAGGAACAGTCTGAGGAAGATCATTGGTCTTCTCACTGGACGCTGTATCTTCAGGACACAACCTATGCGTAATGGGTATTGAATCTAATCCACTTTGTTGAGGTTGTCATCTTGAAGAGGAGACTTCACACCATATACTATGTGAGGTTTATTCTGCTGAAAGATTTGAGCATTTAGGGCAACACTGCATTATAACCTGCAAGATGTTCCTGTCAGGTATCTGATGAACTTTATTTCAGTCATAAGGATTTCTAGCAAATCATGATTTAGGGCTTGGGTACAATAGACATCTGGTTGATGTGCCCTGCTCTCTAGAGCTGCCCGTCCTCTAAATCTAAGTTAAAAAGCATAACTACTCAGCCTTTCATTGAACTTTTCGTTGTGTAAATTGGTCAAATAAAACTTAAAATCAATGGATTGATAAAGTTTGAGATCAATTAAGTTTTTTCAGCAATTTCTATTAGGGGATCATTTATTAATTCAGAAGTTTATTTAATTAAACTGAGGTCTTGATGATCAGATTTGCTACCTTTTTTTTCATATTTGTATTAATTGTTTTATTTGTATGTAGAAGTATAATTTATTTGATTAAAATTTTTTACGAGCATTCCTTTATTCTAACTCAGTTAGAACATTTTCATACCCTTCACATACTTCTGACCCCCTAAAAAGAACACTTCTAATCTCCAAAAAGGATCTGTCTCAAATCTAGGATCTTCAATCAATTTTTTCACAAAATCTCATACTTCTATTATAAATCATAATTATTTTGCCTTTTTTTGTTACATTCTTACAAAAGTTAATTTTCATGCTTGTGAAAATGTGCATTTTTGTGCGAATTAATGTCAAAAATACATTTAAACTGACTAGTAATATTTGAAATATGATAAATTTTTCTTTCTTTAATTTACATTTAGTTTTTTGCACAAATCAGTGTTAAGAATATATGTTTGAGTTATATTGTAACCATATTTATTGAAATTTTGTGTCAAAATTAAAGACTTACTAACATCATTGAAACATCAACAGGTGCTGCCTTCTTATTTGGCAACTTCCCCTTTACCTGAGGTGCCGAACATTGAGGCTGAAATCCGAAAAATGAAACTGGCAGCAGCAGAGAAAGAAAGTGATTTGATGCTTGAAAGTGTAGTTTGTAGTCCAAATGCAAACTGTGATAACAATTCTGGTGACAATCTTTCTAAGCAAAATATTATTTTCCCCCCTCACCTTAAAAAACAAATTGATAATGTTCCTATTGAAGTGAGGAACAGTGTGCATACAGACTCTAGCGATGAATATAAAACTAAGCGTAAAAGGCGGAAGAAAGTGGGCACTAAAAAACGTTCCAAAGTGAAGGAACATCCAAAACCTTTAGTAGATGTTAGACAAAATGAGAAAGAAACGGAACAAAATGAAGTGGAAGAAATTTTCCAGATGGACGAGGACTACGGTGAAGTGGAAGAGGGCAAATATGTTCAAATTTCCAGCATGAGTCGATCCATCAGCCTTCCAGTTTCCTCGACAGTCGACGATCTGTTCAAGGCGGAGTGGAATCGTAGAAAACTGTCTACCACTTTCACTGGAGAATTTCACCCATTTAGTGATGGAGATGTTACTCCTCAATCTAGGTAACATATATGCCAGTTGTGTTAAGTTTATAAACAAAAAGGATTCTTTTAGAACAAATTTCTAATCTGTAGCTCTACGGTTGCCTATTCAAAGCCTGCAGAGCTACATGCATGGTATTTTTTGCTACGAGATTAGCAATTTATAAATATTGGACTAATTATAAATATCTTTTATTTCATAATAATCTCTGTACAATTTTCAACAAACACTTGCGGGATTTTTAGTTTCTTAGACAAAACAGAGGTGGAAGAGGCTCTTAAAACTTTTTAATATGGAAAAAGGTTTGTTTCATAGCAGCAAATAACTTAAGCATGTTTTAAGCTTGAAGTTTATATTTTGATTCCTTTTAAGCATAACCTACATTTACCTACATTTTGAGAGATTTTATATATATCTATTACCAATAAAATCCATTTTATACAAAATATAATTTTTCCACTACTTAATTTAAATGTAGCATATATTTTATGTCTCATTGTTAAAAAAAATACAGAAAACTTGGAAAACTAAGTAAAGATTTTTTTAAAGGAAAAACAAAATATGGAAAGGATATAATCTCGTCATCAACTCACACAATTATATCCGAAAAATGGGCTTTCTAATATTTTTTTTTCCAATTTTATGTTTTAATTTTTTTCTTTAAAAAATCTTAGCATCTTTTTCCATGTTTTATGTATTTTTTTTTTTTTTTTTTTTTTTTTTTTTTTTTTTTTTTAAAAGTTTATTTTATGAGTTCTAAATACTTGCAGCTTATGTGCAGCCAAATAGCACTTATCTTTCCCTATTTTCTTCTTTAATCTCTCTTTTATTATCTCCTTTGAGTCTTTATTGTGCTACTATATACATATATACTTAAAAAAAAGCTTTGTGCCATTTAAAATATTTCTTTCACGCCACGCCTATGTGAGGTTAAGGAATTTTTTCAGTGGATTTTAAATATTTAAGCTTAATTTTCTGAAAACATGAATCACTTAAACATATGAAAGATTTTCTATGTAGCTGTCTGTTTTCTATGTAACTGTCTTTTAAATTTTATTTGGTGAAGTTGTTTTGATATTTTTTAAACTTTCTCCTGCACGTTCATTGCTAAACTTAACACAATAAGGTGACAGCCCACTGAGGGCCCTACTTTGCCATCCCATTTTTCATGGCCTTTAGTTCTAGGGTGCAAGAGCAGGTATTCCCATTGGATGGAACTCTCAGTACATAGTCCAACAGTATGCTTTGTACTAATTTTTTCAACCTACTGAAGGGATGAAAGGCTAGGTGAACCGAATTGCTGCTAGGAGGCGCTACTGCTTGGCACTGGGTGTGCCTGCTAATTGCAACATATTAAGTGTTTTATTCATTGTAATTATTTTCCTGACAAATTTTTCTGAATTTCATTTTCTCTTTTTTAGTCCTCTCTGCAGCCGCCCCCCTAGTCCCAAATCTGACACAGAGTATGAGAATCAAAAATTAGAAAGTGAGACTCCTATTGATGCTCCAAGTTGGGGCTGGGGTCAGCTGCCTAATGTTCCAAGGAGATTAAGCGACCCAAGTATCCAGTCCAATGTAGATGTTTCTGATGTGAAAGTTGATGAAAATGCAACAGGTCATTGTTTTTTTTTATGCTAATTTTTTTTACCTATCAATTGAGATTTTGAAGCTTTAATTATTTTAAATAGGATTCCTACAGGTCAGGATGAACAAGGAAAAATTGGAATTGTCAGGGAATTTTATTTGAACTTCAAAAGTTTGGGAAAGTTGCAATTTCTTTACAAAAACCTGGAATATTCCTATATCATACCTGGGAAAATAACCAATCTTGAAATTGTCGGTAGCAGTAATCAGTTATTGAGATTCGAGTTAAACAATTCTAACATCTATCACAATCATTTGTTGTAAAAATTTCACATTTTAGTCAAACTGAAATGTTCCCGTCCTCATTTAATATCTTTTTACATCGAAAATCTAATATTTCACATCATAAATAATAGAATCAAAGTTTTCTGATGAAAATACGGTCAAATTTACCCGGAAAAGTCAGGGAAATTTTTTTTATGAAATTAAGTGGGAAACCTGTTTAAATCCTTTGAAATAGCATTTAATTTTATAATAAAAGGTAACTCATTTTTTAATATTTTCCTTTTTATCTAACTGTAGATAGTAACTTTATTTTGACATCTTGAACTGCCTCTAGTTTAATGCAGCTTGATTATAATTATGGTTTAAATAAAATGATTTTTTTTTCTTTTTGAAAGAAAAATCATCAAGATTAAAATTTACAAAGCATTGTTATGCGAGAATTATTTTTATGATTTATTTTAGCCTATTTTTTAGTTGTTAATTATGATAGATTTCTATTCTACTTTCATTAATTTTGAGTCTTGTAATTATTGAGTGGTTGTGGAAAATTTTTTAATGCTGTAATATATTGTTTCAGATTTATTGTTAAGATTTAATTTCAATTAAAATAAATCCTCAGTTTTTTGTTGTCCCGTTCGTTTCCTGTGTCTGCCTCTTTCGATTAATTGTCACAATGTTAAATATCTGAGATTTTAAGTTACACTTTTAACAAAATATCACTTTATACATCCTTCTAATAGATCAAAATAATTTTTTCTCTACTAAGCCACACAAACTTTTTGCTCTTTTTCTGAAAAAGAAAAATTATTTCTCAGTTCTTTAAAGCTGTTCCAATGTTGGCCATCTTATTGTTATTTTGTCTGTGAGTAGAGATTTTCCTCCTGAGTCAAAATAAAAAAGGTGATAGGATGGACAAAACGCACAGGACGTATAAAATTTGTGAGTGGATTTTTTTCCTCCATCTCTGAATGTTTAAGTCATCTGATTCTTTAAAAAATATTACAATACACAAATGGTTAAGAAATAATTTCTTTTTTTTTTTTTTCTTGATGCTGGTTGTGACGCATTTCACATTTTTGGTTCGTGTATTTAAATGCTCTTAATGATGACCATGGACTTGCTAGTATAACTTATTTATTTCATGTTATATAATTATTTACAATAAGATACAAAAATATACATGATATATAATATTCCGGAGCGCTACTGCTCCCTTCTCGTTTATACTCTCTCTACATTCGTTCTCCTCTTCTCTACTCTCCTCCAAGTTCAAACTAATACTCAACTCCAAACTGAACTAACTAAAAAAATCCTCTTTCCCATCAGAAAAAGTTCTTCACTCCACCCCATGTAGGGGAATGACACTTCCCATGTCCCATACCCCCTTAGGTCAGGGGTCAATCAAATGCGTGGAAGAGGAGTCAGGATCCTGACACTGGTGACTGGTGACTTGATGAAAGCAAAAGCTTAAGTTCCGAATTTGATTTCTCGTTTATACTCCCTTCTCGTTTATACTCTCTCTACATTCGTTCTCCTCTTCTCTACTCTCCTCCAAGTTCAAACTAATACTCAACTCCAAACTGAACTAACTAAAAAAATCCTCTTTCCCATCAGAAAAAGTTCTTCACTCCACCCCATGTAGGGGAATGACACTTCCCATGTCCCTTACCCCCTTAGGTCAGGGGTCAATCAAATGCGTGGAAGAGGAGTCAGGATCCTGACACTGGTGACTTGATGAAAGCAAAAGCTTAAGTTCCGAATTTGATTTCTGTAGCACTGGACTGTTTCAGCTAAACTCCATTACAAATCATACTTCTCATACAGTAAAGCATACTTCTTGGTATTCAACTGGAACTGGGCGTTTGAAATAAAATTGCATACCTCAAAATCTTCTAGTAGTTGATGCGTATAATTGACTGTGATGCATCCTAGCACGTTTCAATTCCTTCACTATCTGATTTAATGCCTGCATCTAGTGATAGTGAGGGAGACAATGAAGATGAGTAAGAAATATCGTAGGGTATGCCCTTGACTGATTGAGAGTTTCAAAGCTCTGAAATATTATTATATCTGAATTTAAACAAAAAATCAGTTTTGCAAATTATTAGCATAGAGCAGAATATAGTTGAAACAAAGAAGAAGAAAAAACTATTCTCTGAAAACAAAAAACAAGCAAAGTTTACTAAGAAACATTTGATTCTGTAGTCAATTACTATTTGATTGATAGAAAAAAAAACTGTTTTATAAAATACGTCTTGTTTGCCTTCAGTTTCTTAAAATATTTTTATGAATCCTAATTCCATTGATTTTTCTTAATTAATTTTATGAACTAGTGGTAGTGATTGTAATAATGTAATTTAATCCATCATTGAAAAAGAAATAATAAACTTATAATAATAATAATTTGTACGGTATTCTCTCAGTTTTTCAAAGTTGAAAGGACACTGAAAAATTTTAGTGACAGCGAGTTTTTGCGATAGTAAGTTTTCAAGATAACAAGTTCAGAACTAAATATGCTCTAAATAGAAAAAAATATATAAAAAATATATTCTAACATATTACATTGAAAAGTAGAGTCATGAAACATAAGAATAACTACTATTAAATATTTATGTAATGATAGTTGTCTATAAATCTAAATACAGCAATCATAATTTTATATTTAAAAGTAAAACAAGAACAATTAGACATTAAATAGAAGAAAATTGATTTACAATAAATTTGCATGGTGATATTTCTGAAAAATAACATTAAGAGGATACCTAGGGGGGAAATAATTATTTGAGAGGTTTATTGAGGTTTTCGAGAATTATTGAGGTTTTTGAGAGAAGAGTATACTGTAATAATAATTTCATGAATTTTGTTTAAACTAAATAAATTATTGTAAATTTATTTATTTTTATTTATTATTTTTTATTTTTTGAAAAATTAATTGGAGAAATTTTTTCTTATTGGTATACATATTTTCCAGATGTGGATAAACGTTCAATGCTGGGAGGCATGCTCAATTTTATGCGTTCAACAAAGAAGATAAGGCATATGCCAGAAGCAGAAGGTATTTATCTTTCAGAACTCAATGCTGAGGAACTGGATCCTGAAGTAGCAGCATTGTACTTTCCTAAATTTAAGTAAGTTTTCTTTTTATTGATATATCTTGTGCATTTATTAATAGTATAAACCTCAGTATCAAAATTTGCAGAGTCAATATGCAGCACAATCTTCAGAAATTGAAATTTGTGTGCAACTCTAACTCAAGTCAGAGACTATTATTAAAAAGTAATAGGCTTAATCTAAAATGTGTGTAACAAAATTTGCAAATGTAAGGTAGATAAAATTATAAACAAAAAAATGGTGTTAAAAATTTATTATTTTAATTAATATTTTTTATACACATTTAAATGAATGGAGTAATTGAGATTAAAAAAAAGGGGAATATCTCAACACCGTTTATAATCAAGCAATTAAGATGGCCTGATCTCAAGTTAGCATTAACAGTTAGAAACAAATTTGTTGGATTACCTGATTAGTATTTTTGTATAATAGTTTTTATCCTGTTTTTGGTTGAAAATCCTCTTCATGCTACGGCTGTTGACAAGGGTATTGCTATTTTTATTTATCATCAACTTGCACTACCATTGAAATTAAAACTTCGTATATCTAGAATCTCCTTATATATTTACATCAAATAATTCTTGCTTCCATTTCTGTACCCGAATACCCAAATTGATCTGTCAGTGTTATCGAGCAATGAAAATTTGATTTTAGTGATTAGCCACAGGTAGACAGTGTTTAATAAATAAAAAAAAGCAAAAAATAATATTGTTCTTTAAATCACTATTTTTTTAACAAATTTAAATTCATAATTCATGTTATTTCAGCCTTGAGTTACTTCTTTAAAATCCTAAGATATTAAATTTCTTAATACTTTTTTTTCAAAAGATATGATAGCATGTTTTTTTTTTTTTTAATTTCCACTATATTATAATAAAAAAACGTTTTCATTTCTTTTAATTTTTTTAATAACTTTTTATTTTCTGTACAAAGAATCAGAATTAATCTACTTGACTACCACAAGAATCATTTGGTATTAAAGTACATACTGTATAATCAATGCGTTAATGCTGATATCACCTGTAGGTCAAATTATGGCCAACAAGTTAAAGATGAAGATGCAGAATCTGGAAAAGGATCCTCCTTACCTCATTCTCCTCACACTGTTGAAGGTTATCCGAGTCAAGATTCTGATAGTGATGACAGATTATCGTTAGATCAATTTAGGTAACACTTTCTCAAGTATTATAATATTTTTTGGAGAATCAATCGGCAATCTTAGAATATGTGCTATTAGACATACTTTTTATAAGGAAAAGTTTCCTTGATTGTGTTAAAAAAATAATAATAATAAAACATTCTCTCGTAAAAGCAGCCAGTATATGCATATATATGATGTGTTAATACAATGCATCATATAAAGAGTAATTTTTATCTTGAGATATTTATTCTTTATTTTGAAATATTGCTTTTACCATCAGAATGGAATGCGTCTTGAAGAGAAACTTTATATTTTCCCATTAAAAAAGTTCCAAAAAATTTTATTTTATTCTCATTTATATGTATGTATGTATATATATATATATATATATATATATATATATATATATATATAAACATTTTTTAATATATATATATATATATATATATATATAAACATTTTTTAATATATATATATATATATACACAGTACCTGGCCAAATTATTAGACGCACTATAAGATTCTATGTAAAATTGTAATTATCAAGTGATACTATGCAGCTTTATTGTTTTTACGAGACTGAAACCTAGTTTATGTTTATGTATCAATTTGTTAAATTAGAAGATATATAATATAAATTTGACGATTAGATAAATTAGACGATATATAAATATGAAATATTTATTATATCAAGCATTATATGGTAATAAGTAGATTAAATCATTAGACATGCTGTATAATAATTACATGTTTTGCACGAGTTTATATGCAATACTTTTATATGTAGACATAAATATAATGGGTTTTTAGTCAGGGGATATTTTTTTACATACTTTCTATTTGTATTTATTTTTAACGTATTGCATTGCAATGTAACCAATTGATACACGAACATAAACAAGTGCAAACTGGTTTCAACCGCATAAAAATTATAATGCTGTATAGTATCACCTGATAATTACGATTTTACATAGAATCTTATAGTACATCTAATAATTTGGCTAAGGACTGTGTGTGTGTGTATATATTATTCTCTGTGTAAAAAGGCATTTTGGTACCACTGATTTATTTATGAACTCAATGATATGAAATTTTCAGAAAATGTGATCAAATATGACAGTCTAGAATAGCAATAAAGAAAACGAAGGAAATAAAAATATGACCACCGAAGCCGATGTCTTCAGAGAGGACATTTGTCCTCTCTCTCAATAGAAAAGGTTTTGTTTTATGGCTACCGAGGCCGGTACCCCCTGAAGACGTCGGCTTCGGTGGTCACATTTTTATTTCCTTTGTTTTCTTTATTGCTATATTTATTCTTTCTTATGAAAATTCTGCTGCTTTTAAGCGTGTTTCTTTCAAAGATAGTTTTGTCAATTTAGAATTAAATTTTTGTACTCTTATACTACAGTCTAGAATAGGTGACCTTATTTAGTATAATTGTGTGCAATTCAATTTTTCTAAAACAATATTTTAATCAGGGACTTCACTGTTATTTTAAAAAATAAATAACTTTACAATAAGAATCTTGTATGAATGCATTATGATTTTATCTAGCAAAAGCATTTACAAAAGCTATCATAACAAAATATAGTTTAAGTTAGGCCCACCAACTACAAAAGTGCGGCCCGCGAGAGCTTCTAAACACAATAAAAAAATAAACAAAAATCTCAGAAATTTTTAATCACACTTTTGAGTCATCAAGTTTTGATGCACTAAATTTTTACAGATTCTATAATAGATCTTTAACGCGCTTTCTTTATACTAATTTTATCATAAATCTAAATGATTATTTAAGCAGTATTTCCACTTTTCAACGTAATTTTGAAAATTCCCAATTTTGATTGCGATATTATTACGACATACGAGTTTCAGATCGTCCATTTAAATAAACACTTTTGGTGCACCGACATTTTTTAGCAACATTGAAACCAAAATTTAAATGCTAAGAATAATATTTTCTTGAAAAACTTATTCATAAAACAACACTAAAAAATTGGGCCTATCAGAAACACTTTTGAAAATGCCACACTCATCATAAAAACTAAAGTTTGTATACAAAAAGGAAGCAAAGAAAATTAAAATCAATTTTAATTTTCGAAAGAAAATTTTAAGGCTGAACATCTCAGTTTTCCAATTACCAGAAAAAGTACAGAAAAAAGAATAAGTCTAACAGTAATGCTGTTAAAAAGTGCCGCGTTTTAATTAAAACGTTCATGAAAAAAGATTTTTTTTTTTTTTTTTAAAAAAAGAAGGAAAAAAATGCTAGATAGAAACACAAACGTTCAAAGGTCACAAAATATAAAAATTTTTGAATGAAAATCTAAAATTTTCAATATGCCATAATTTTAGAAAACAAAAAATTGCTATAAAGTTAAGTTTATCAGTAATGTTCATTTTAAAAAAAATGCTGTGTCATATTAAAAATGCTTATAAAAAAAGTTAATTAAAAAAAAAGGGAACAAAATTGTTCTTAGTTTCTAAAACAAAACTTTAACAATGGAAATCATGGTTATCTATGTTACAGTTTCGTAAAAGTGCTACGCT
The DNA here is from genome assembly GCA_949128135.1 of Parasteatoda lunata. Lineage (NCBI taxonomy): Eukaryota > Metazoa > Arthropoda > Arachnida > Araneae > Theridiidae > Parasteatoda > Parasteatoda lunata. The sequence goes on along the minus strand of OX421971.1, from coordinate 6,167,385 downwards.
ATAATAAAAGCAGCAAAAATGAAGGAAAAAAAATCCTTCTCAATTCTTAGAACTAAAAGTATCGAAAAATGACGAAATTGACTTATCTAAATATAATTTTTTTTTGTTTTTATTTTAAGAAGAAGCAGAAGTGCAAAAACTTGAATTCACTATAAAGTAATCTAGTTTCAATTCTTTAAATTTTGTTTTTCAACTTGTCTTCTAGAAGATAAATTTCCAAGCCATGTGCAGAAACATGGATTTTAAAATTTAACAAATTTGTGTAAAAATTATTTCTTATAATAAACAATACTATAATATAGTTATAAATATGATTTTATATTATTCTTTATCATATCTATACAAATTCAAAAAAAAAGTTAGAAAAATACTTTTCTAAAAAATACTGTGCTGAATGAATATTTGGCCGATCATTTGACTAACTGAATTTTGTCAAAAGGGCCAAATACTCATTACATCCCTAATTTAAATGGAATGTTAATGCAGCCTGAGAAATTCACAAAGTGGTGGAAAACGTGAATCTTTAAACTGCTCACTGTTTGTAATTTTGATTTCAATTTTTTGTTGCCTAAGTGATCTTTTTTGGTAAAAAAAAAAAGAAAGCGTTTACTATATAAAAAGATATTCAATAAAAAGAAATAATAAAGTACTTATTAGAAATAATAAAGTAGTAGAAATAATAAAGTAGAAATATTAGAAAGTAGAATAATTAGTAGAAATAATAAAGTATTTTGAACTATAACAGTTTTGTTTTTATTTTAGGCTTTTGTTTAAACCTTATAAATTTTCTTTAATTAAAATATATGATTTAAATTTATACTACTTAATATGTACTAAATTTTTTCCTACTTTCACTCTGTAAGCATTGTAGTTTTTTTTATAATTAGAATCTAATTTTGATATGAATTTTTGTATTGTATAATATGATAAAAAAAAATTCCTTTCTCCAATGTTTATTTTAATTAATCTGTTTTTGAATGAATTCTAATAATTGAACGCCTTTAATATTCTACAAATATATTAATAAAACAATTAGTTTTTTATAAAAAAATATGTTTATTGATAAAAAAATTAGAACACTAATGTTTAAATAAATATTAGTACATTTGCCGTCAACATGTCTAAATACATGTGCCGCCTTTCGTTGGTCAACCTGCTGTGAAAGTGGACCTTCCCTCAAAAAGGTTATGCACCCCTAGTTTAAGTAATATAGAACCTCTATTGATTCCCATTATTTTAATTTATAAAAACTCTGAAATCTAGGCAGAAATAAGATGCATATGAGCCCTAATTAACGCAATCTATATATATATATTTCTCCTACACGGCAGCCAAAAAAAAAGCCTCATTACAACTCCCCGAATGGCAACGCTAGAAAATCGAACAATGACTGCCGCTAAAAATGTCACATGCCAAATCTAGCTGAGGTTGCTCAACATATTGCGCTTTTAAAAACGGAAACTAAAATAACCAGAGAGAGTTTTTCTTTTCTATGTCGAAGTTCTAAGACTTATACTTATGTTTTTAACAAAGTTGTGAATCGTTCATGGTTATTATTTTTTAAAAACATAATGTTTTGTTTATGCAGGTTTTTCCATTGCAATTCACTTATTTCAATTTTTAATAGACTTAATTATAGCCAAAATTTTAACCATTTTAAAGAGATATTAGTTTTAGAAATTTTATCTTAAGATTTTATACTATAGCACATTTCTAATAGGTTTAACGAATTACATGTCATTTATTTGAATCCAAATTTATTTTAATGACCTTGTATTTACTAAAAAGATGTATTTTAAAAATAAAAAAAAAGTTATATGGATTTGAATGATTGTTTTGAATTCTTAGAATTTTGTGAATTTGCAATGCACCTAAGTTAGTTGCGAGCGAAGCGATCTTGGTTTGCGAAGCAAACCATATAAGATTGCGTAGCAATTTTCGGCGGTTGGCGAGCGTTAGCAAGCAGGGGGCGCAGCCCACTAGTAAGAGTTATTTTATTTTTCTGATGTCTATGATTAATTAGTGTATCCATATAGTTCATTTTTGGCTGATCTCTGTATTATTAAACTGCTGTGAAGAGAGTTCTTATTTTCAAAGACATAAAAATAAATAGTGACATAATAGGAAGTAATTGGGAGTGCATCTACTTCAGATAATGAAAATATTGCAATTATAAAGTTAACATTTGTTATTTAATCTATTTTCATAAATAGAATTTTCAATAATGCTTATAAATAGTTTTTGATCGTAGTGCTATATGGCATTTTATTTTAATATGAACAAAGTATCTGTTGAACTGTCCCTTATTTCTCAAAGTTTTTCCAGCAATTAAAACTAGTCTAGTATTAGTTATTCTAATATATATCTCACATTTAGACGGTGATTGTGTGTCCCTCTTAATATATTGTGTTTACAGGGTTGCCACAGGTGACTAAAATGCAACTATTTTTGGCCTAAGGCGACTATGGCAACATTTTTTTGCCTGAAAAGTCTAAGAAAGCAACTATTTTGAGGAAAAGGAGACTATTGGGAGACTTTTCTGTGCTCCTAGCAGTGTTTTTTAGCATAAATTGGGTAGACACAATGATTTTTTTTTCTTATAAGATAAAAAGAGGTGAAAGTTTTGAATTGCAAATTTGAGTCATCACTTTTTAATGTACTCAGTTTGCACAGATTCCATTGTAAGTCTACTTTGTTTCTCAATCACCTTTTCAACGGTTATTGCTACTAAATTCTTCATGATTTTAAAAAACCCAACTTTTATTATGATGCGTGAATTTTACATTTGAGTAATCACTTATCACAATATATATATGCATGCTAAATCAGTTATTGATAAATGGGAAAAAAATTTAGAAAAAGTGTGAAAAAGTATTTTTTTGAATGAAATATTTAATTTTCCGCAAATATACTAATTTGTTTTATGCAAATATTTAGTGCTAGAACACTAACGTTTATATAAAAATCACCATTTTTACCACCAACTTGACTAAATGGATCATAGTATATAACAATTAAGTCATTTAATAAAATTTTAGTCATTATTGAAAAAATTTTGTTCTTATTTAGGCAACTGTTTTCATGCTTTAGGCTACTAAAAGCAATTATTATTATTTTTTTCTGTGGCAACCCTACTAAATTACCCTTATTTAGAGATTAACCTTATCTATTTAGTTTCCTCCTTCTATCCCACCCTTTTAATGAGTCCCTTTTCTCCCTCCCCAGCAAAGAGAAGTGTGAAAACATTTCTTATCCTTATAGTGATATTGCTATGTCACTCTGCGGTGGACTTCAAGATCCGGAAGTGGACATTCCCGAAGAACGCTTCCTGCAATCCAAAGTGACCTTTGATGATTTCACAGAAAACCCAGCTGTTCTACAGGATCCTAATTTAGTTATAAGAATAGGGGGAAAGTAAGCTTTATATCTTTGTTAAGTACTTCATGTCACATTTTAAACTATAACGCCCTAAATATGCATACCTGCCAAGTCTCCTGTATTTTACAACTTTATCCTGTTTACCTGTAATATTCTCAAATTTCTCTGTATTTGTTGAAGAAATTTAAAATAATAGGAATTCACCTATCACTGTGCTGATATAAAATATCCTCTGTGGTAGATGAAGCACGGGTGAAAGTCTCCTTGTCGTCAAGCTAACTCTGGGAGGTTTTCGTTTTTTTCCTCTTCGTGTAACTCAAGTGGTGGTTAGTTTTATATAATAATTATAAAAAAATATTTTTAAGAAATGAAATTCTAAAATTATTAAAAATTGTGAATTGTAAATGAAATTATGAAAAAAAGTCCTCCACGAAGGCAAATTTCACCCAATACTTGATTCAGGAGTTCCTTTGTCTTCTGGATTGGATTCAAAATTACAAGGCTATGGAGTTGAACATCAGTAGCCGTAAACCTAGACTTTGGTAGGTTAGTAAAATCTTCGTTATTTTATTTTACCAATGTTGGCAGGTATGAATATGCAGCATCAAATTTTTTTATCAAATATTAATGAATACATTTTTTTTATAAAACATTTTTTTAAAGCTGTTATGTTTAAAATACATGTAAGTATATATATTTTTTTTTAATAAAAGCATTATTTGTAATTCACTATTTAGATTGTGTGGTTAAATTATTTTAAACAGATGCTAATTATGTAATTCTTTTGCAGTAACACATTTTCCTGGGAAATTTGCATTTAATTACATTAGTTAAAATTAAATAAATACAAGTCCTGGCTTCCTTTCACTTAAAAATATTGTACATGTAATTCGGATTTCTGACCCCCAAAATATAATGCTACAGCTGCTATCTGGGAATAATGGTCTTCATAGTTAGGTCCATTTAATGTTTGCGTATTTCACTATATCTCCAGAACTTTTAAAGCAAATTGAAAACTTTTTGCACACAAATAATTCGTAATTATAATTCGTTTAACCAAAGGCAATTTCATGCAAAAAAATCTTTTTTAATAAATGTTTATTATTTTATTTAATAATGTTGAAAACATTTTGAATTTGCTAGGTATACAATTTTTTTTATCATTTTTAAGAATATAATTTTACATGGCAAAATACAAAATAGGTTGAAGAGTTCCTGAGAAATTAAATTTCAAAGAAGTCAACTATTTAAAATTCGATTACTAAGAAACTATTCGACCGATTTTTCTCAAATTTTGTATCTTATAAATTTTTTGACCATTATTAAATAAAATAATAAATACTTACTAAACATTAATTTTTGCTTGGAGTTATTTTTGGACAAATGAATTTTATAATTGTGTGCAAAAATTTTTCAATAGCAACAATTCTCATTATAAAAATGTTTCGATTCTCGAAATATAGAAAATTACGCAATAAGGTGAAATTATCATTAAGAGGTCTTGACTTTAAACCGCTCTCCTGGCCAAACTGTTAGGACCATATTTTTCAGATTGCAGCTAACCCCAATATTTTTGGACTCAGAAATTTGAATGCATCAAAAGAATGGTATGTTTATTTAGAGAAAGTATGTTTTTGTAACTTGAAATATCGTCTGCCCTTATTATTTAGCATATTTAAGGTCCTCCCCTCGGATCATTATGATTGAGTCCTAGAACATGAAACTCCAATCATTAGTTCAGAAGTTGTTCAAGGTTTTCCCTTTTTTTTGCACTGTACATACTATTCAGTTTTCAGTGACCCTACGTTTGGCAAAGTTTTACTTTAAATAATCTTATTAGTATTTTATTATTGTATCTTATTACTTTTTAAAAAGATTGCTTGATTATGATCTTCTAAGAGCAATTGATAAACAATTTTGGTTTTAATTTTCTGCTGAATCAGAAACTAATTGTTTTGTTTGTTTTTTCTCCTTAATCATTAAATATCTACTTTTTGTATACTATAAATTTAAATAGAAGCTTTATATTTTTTTAAGTAGTAGAGACTTTAGTAAAAAAGGATCCAGAAATTAGGAATTCCTAAGTCTAGTTGAATCACTGTATTGTGCATTTTTTAACTATTTACTGTTCTGAAGTTAATATTTATGAATGTTAACCCTTAAAATACGAAGTATATATATAATCTAGACAATATTGTCTCAATAATTTAGTCAGGTCTTTAGTCCTCTTAATATTAATTTCCTTTTTTTAGAATTATTTTAGCAACTACACAATTTTGCAACTCAGCTTGTCAAAGATATAATTTTTTTTGCAATTATTTGTTATTAAATTCAATAAGGATAAAATAATCAAACAAAGACAATCCTTATATCATTTTGAGCTATGTGATTTTAAATGTTAGGTTTTTTAATTTGAACAGAATTCATCAAATAGTTCTTAAACCAAAAATATGCTATTTAAAAAAAATTATTAACAGATTTGTTTAACATATTGATTTAGTCTTTTGATATTGGAGATATTAAAATAATTTAAAAAGATTTCGTATTTTCTACAATTCAAAATTTTTTTGCCATGATTAAATTAAATAAAATAATAATCATATTAATTGTAAAAAGATATATAATGCATTGAATTATCTCTGTATAAATCAGATTTGTAATTGTGTGTTAACATTTTTATTTACAGTAAGCTTCAGAAATTTAACAAAATGCATGCAAAATAAAATTAACATTAAGGGAGCCACTATTCTCTTAACTCATGACCTTATTTTGCTGAACATGAATTTATGAGAATAAATAAAAAGCTTTGTTTGTTCTGTCTGATTTAATACTATAAACATTATATGTAGAACTTAATCAGCCTGTTTAAAATTATACTCTCAAACCATTTAGATTTCATCTTAGTATGTGATCATTTCATTAAAATTTGTTTTTTTTTTTTTTCTTTCATTCTGCGCACACATCAAACAATTATCTCAAATCTTATACAGTTATATTTTTGTAGAAGGTTGGTTAAGTCCCTTTTTAGTTTAGAAACAAAAACTTAAAATGTTATGCCATTTATATATGATTTTATAGAAATAAAAAAATGGAATCATTCAATATTAAATTATGATTCCACTTCCCTTTATTAGTTAATAAATCTATTTTAAGAATTTTTAAAGATTATGACATTAGTTTAATGCTTTATTTATTTATTTTTTCAGATTTTATAATTGGTCTACTGCGGTATCAATGTTAACTTCAATTATTATGTTTCAAAGACCATTACCAGAAGTAAGTCATTTGTAAGCATTAAAGGTTTTATTTTATGTGTTAAACTGCCTAAACTTGCTGAGGTTAGAACAATTATAATTACACTCAGGCCTCATATGCCTCGACAAAACCTGAAATTAAATTAGGTAGAAAAATTACTGGAGAGAAAAATTTTACCAAAATCTGAAAATTGTGAATTTTTTTTTTTTAAAGAAAAACTACTCAAAATATAGTTTGTAGTGATTAAATGTGTTGCTGCAAATTATTGAAATTTTATTCTTAAATTCACGTACGAATTTGCTTTGATTTAAATGCATGTGTTTTATTTTTAAAAGAAAAAACAAAATTATTTTGAAGTAGCATTGAAATTGAAATCTGAGTTGTTAAAGGGATATTCTATTCACTTAGAATTTTTGATGTTCTTCAACAAGTATACTTTTATCCAAAATCTATTTTTAAAAAAATTCAACATTTATTCATGCTTATATTCTTCAAAAAAAAAAAATTACCACAGTTTAGAACTTGAATAACATCACATTTTATTTAACTTGTTTGTCTTAAAACAATTAGTGAGCTTTGTGAACTCAGCAATCACTGAATCACATTGATTTTGTTTGTTTTTTTGTCAATAGATATTACCAATATCTATTGACAAAAAAATTTTTTAAAAATTCTATGTTAGCAAAGTAGTTGGTAAATTTTTCTTAATTTATTCCTTTTTTTTTTTTGAAATGGTGCCAATCTAAGACAAAAAAAAAAAATTTCATTTTGATTCAAATAAAAGTTTGACTAATATTGATTAGGGGAGAGTCGGGTAGCCCCTCCCACTTAAGGAGTATTGCTTTTATTTCTGAATAATATTGAGTAATAATCAATATTTTTGTATGTTTCTATTGTTTTATCATCTATTTAAATAATGCAAAAAGAATAAACCAAAAAAAGAATAGTTTGACTTAAAAAAATAGAAATTTAAAAAATTTTACTACTGTATTCAACATATTTTCAAAACTATTGTTTACCATGTTACCAGCTACATAAATACTTGAAACTTTGAAAATAATTTTTTTTTAATATACTAATTAATGCCCGATGGCCTATTGACTTGAAAAAATATTCTATACTTATGAAATTGACAGTGGGCGGGGGTACCCGACACTCCCCTAAATGTATTTTTATTAAAGAAATTCTGTAGTTGGAGAATATTAAATTTTTTTCATCCTAAAAATTAGCAGTTTTATTCAAAATAAGATATTTTGAAAAAAGTTTGACTTTTTAACCTTCATTAAAAATTAAACTTTGAAAACAATTTTCATTATTTAATTCTATTTTAGTAAACTATGCAATTAAATAACTTTTTTATCTCTTCTTTCTTCATAATTTAGATTGACCTATATTTTATGTTAAAGTAGATATCCAGTTTTATTATGTTTAACTTCTTAGCCTTTAAAATATTAAGTTTCTTCTAATTTTGGAAAACATGCTATTTTTACTCTTGTCTACAGTGCCCATACTTTGTCAAGTGTACACACTCTTGAAGATTCCTGGTGAAGCTTCCGCTACCTTAAATTTTAAAAATACTAATCCAGAAGGAGGATAAGTTTAATTATAGAAAAAAAAATTCTTTTTATCATTTTTCAATTTATTCATTGATCTTTAACACTTATTCTAACTGTCCTCATCTTAGAATGTCTATTCTTTACATCCAAGTAGGCTTTAAGTTGTTAAAGGAACTTCTCTCCATTTATATACCTGCCAACTCTCTTGTTTTTTAACAAAGACTCCTGTATTTTACTACTATCTCCTGTTTACCTGTATATTCTCAAATTTCTCCGTATTTGTTAAAGAAATAAAATTGGGCATTAAGATATACACGAAAGGCAAAAGTTTTTCTCTTATTCCTCAACAAATGGTGCTCTTGTACTGTAGTATGTTGAGTGTTTATAGTTTAAGTATATTTACCCAAAAATTGGGTCGACTGTTCAACCCCGGTTATAAAATATAAAAAAATGAAATATAAATTATTAAGATTTATATACGTGTTATTTACTTCGCTAAATGTAAGTGCTTATGCCATTTACTATTTTAAATATCTCTTTTTGATTTGCATGATGTATTAAAACTTTACCCATAGCTTTAAAAAATGTTGCTAGTAAAATCTCCGTTATTTTATTTCTCCAATGTTGGCAGATATGCTTATACTTACTATACTTTACTTTTACTTACTTCACTTTCTTTACTTACTTTTATTTACTTTACTTTCTTTACTTACTTGCTATATTTTACTTAAGTCCCATTATAAATATAATTTGAATTCTTCTTCCACTTCAAAAGCACTTAATCTCTCTTCATTCACTCAGCTCATCATTTCAGGGATCAACTATGCACAAAAGTATTCATTTTAAAATAAAATACAATTAAAAAAATCTATATAATGCCATTCTATAAGCCTCAATTCTTGAGCCACGATGGCTCAGGGGATAGAGCATTCGCCTTCCAATGAGGTGAACCAGGGTTTGATCCCGGCGATGGCTGGTTGATACGAATTCCGCATTCGGCTTGCTCCGACAGCAGTGCTGACGTGAAATATTCTCGGTGGTAGACAAATCATGGGTTAGAGTCCCCTTGCCGCCAGGCTAACCGTGGGAGGTTCTTGTGGTCCTCCTCTCCATGTAACGCAAATGCTGGTTAGTTCCATCAAAAAGTCCTCCACGAAGGCAAATTTCTCATAATGCTTGATCCAGGATTTCCCTTGTCTTCTGGATTGGGTTAAAAATTAACATTAGTAGTCCTAAACCCAAAAATTGGGTCGGCTGTTCAACAACGGTTATTAAAAATAAAAACCTCAATTCTTCATTAACTACATTAACTTTGTGGATGTAAACAATAAAAGTTACTGTTAAGAAATTTCGCCTTAACTACGTTTAAAGCTATTTGCATTGTATGATAAGAGGTTGTAATTTAAAATGTTAAGCAAACCAAAATTGGTTAGTCTTTTCGTTATTAGTTCCAATGCACAAGAATTTTTTTTTTTTTGTAAACAATATATTTGTAAACAAGTGCACATTTGTATTTTTAAATTTTTGTATCTGAAAGTTAATTTAAAGCATTTTAAAACTGATCTATGTTCTAAACTAATATAGCCATTGCTTAATAAATATCAGGATGTATTAAATGATTTATATAACATGAAATTTTATAAAATAAAAAGCCTTATGCTTTAAGATATGTGTAATAGAGATTTTCTAACTGTATAAGATAGAGTAGACTTACTCAACACTACTTCTAAGCCTTAAAATATAGTATTTTTTCATGAGGAAATATTTTGTGTAAAAAAGGAATGTTTTAACATGGCCTAGTATTTTTTCAAATAAAATTAACATTTATTTTTCTTTCCAACAAACCATATGCCCAAATACATACAAAATCATTTCCTTTTGCCATTGAAAATTAGATCGGCTTGACATTCACGTCACAAAATATGTTTATTCATGTAAGGCAGATTTTTTTTAAGTGCATGTTTTTATTGTTTTCAGTCAGCTGCCAATAAAGTCATCAATCAGTATATGCCAAAGAAAAAGAAAAAGTCCTACTCATCATGGTGGTCTTGGCGAAGGACAGAGGAATCAAATCTTGATATTGCTGTTAGTACCTCTTGCTTTTAATTTTATTTATTATCACCAATTCAAAAGTGTAAAGTTCAATAATACAGAAGTATAAAAAAACAATTTTATTTGTCTGAAAATGTCAAACACAAGAATTAAAATGAAAAATTTTGAGATTTTTGTATTGACAACTGTAACTGTTTTTTCTCTTAACACAGAACTCAAAACACATATTGACGCAGCGGACTGTAATTTTATTTGCACATTGAATTCACACACTTGCCTCTTTCGAGGTTGTTAATACTCTCACTAGTTCTCGTTGCTTACACAGAGGGCGCTGCTCGCATACAAAACTGAACATACCGCCCCACATTGCACTGGTTCAACCAGGCAATCATTGTTATACTTAATAACATAAATCACTAAATACAATTAACACCACAGTTTATAATGCAATAAACATAAACAAATAGATTTGCATGCTATTATTATTAATTTTATACACACATAATTAATTAACCAATTTTATATCAATAAACGATTACTAAACATACAACACATTCAATCAATTATAAATTTAATGATCTGGCATTGGTAGAACACATATTTTAGAGATAGCTCTTTTAATAGTATTATGTTGTGTTTTAACTTTAACAACACGAATTTTTTTGTCCTCCCCATAGTACAGTTCAACAATCCTGCCCAATGCCCATTTATAGGTTGGTAAATTTTCTTCAATTATCACTACCAAATCTCCGATTTTAACATTATTTTTTTGAAACATCCATTTGCCTCGTTGTTGCAATTGATTTAAATAGTTACAACTCCAAAATTTCCACATTAGTTGAACTACTCTTGTTATTTTTTTCCATTTTTTGAGATTACTTTCTTTGTATTTTGTTAAATCTGGCTCTTCAATATAATTTAAAGATCTGTTTAATAAAAAGTGTGCAGGGGTAAGAACTTCAAAATCGTTATCATTGGCTGATAGGGGACAAAGAGGCCGGGAATTCATAATTCCCTCGATTTGCACAGTAACCGTATGAAGTTCTTCGTAAGTTAAGTTTATCCCTTTTACAACCCTTTTTAGGTGATATTTACACGATTTTATTGCTGCCTCCCATAGGCCACCAAAGTTGGGGGATCTGGGCGGAATGAATTTCCATTCAATTCCTTCTGCTGCTAAATAAGCAGCTAAACTTTCGTCTGGTTTCCTAACCATTTCATGAAGCTTTTTAATCTCATTGTTAGCCCCCACAAAATTTTTAGCATTGTCTAAAAACAATTTTGCAAATTTTCTCTTCGAGCCGTAAACCTTTTCAACGTGGCAATGAATGCTTCCGATGTTAAATCGGAAACTAACTCGATATGTACAGCCTTAAACACAAAACAAACAAATATACATATATACACTTTATACAAATTTCCTTTACGTTGTCCTCTATTCTTAATGAAAAAAGAACCACTGAAATCAACACCTGAACAATTAATGGATAATCAGGTACAAGCCTTTCCTTTGGCAGATTGCCCATTAACTGACTTGACACTATTGGTTTTGCTTTAAAACAAGTTATACAATTATAGAAAATTTTTCTACAAATTGATCGACCACTTAAGGGCCAAAACTTTTCACGAATATGATTAAGTAGGGATACAATTCCTACATGTAAATATTTTTTATGAAAATATTCTATTATTATTAAAGTTAACTTATTATTCTTGGGTAAAATAACCTGATGCTTTTTATTGAAATTAAATTCTGTATTACCTAAGCGACCACTAACTCTTAAAACGTCGTTGTCATCCAAAAAGGGACTAAGAGTTTTTAACTTACTGTTTGATGGTACACTTCCAGTTCGTTTAATACTTTTTATTTCAAAAGAAAATTCTTGCTCCTGAACCTTTTTTACCAGAAAGGTTTCTGCTCTTTCATACTCCCTTGTTGTTAATGGGCCCGTTGATTTCTGCTTCGTTTTTACAATTTCCACGAACCTAAAAAGAAAACTCACAACACGTAAAATAGTTATATAGTTATTGCTTAAATTAATTAAATCATTTATAAAATTATTAGTATGGATATTAAGCACTGATGGAAAGTCCTCTAAGCCTCCATTGTTAGAGTTTTTCAGTTCTGAGTAATACTCATCATGTTTTTCACTACAATTTATAGTTCGATTTGGATAGTCATTATTTGCAAGAAACTTGGGCCCTTGCCACCACAAGTTGTTATGCAGAAGTTTATCAGGGTCGACACCTCGTGAAACTAAGTCCGCAGGATTTTCATCAGTTGGTACATGTCTCCATCGCTGATTAGGAAATAGCACTTGTATTGTGGCCACTCTGTTTTGAACAAAAGTTTTTAAGTCTATGGGTTCTTTTTGAAGCCACGCTAGAACTATCATAGAGTCTGTCCAAAGATATATTTCAGTAGTTTCTAACTTTAACGCAGCAACAACTCGTTTCACAAGTTTTGACAGAAGAACAGCGGCACATAACTCAAGTCTTGGGATAGTTAGACTTTTTATAGGTGCAACTCTTGATTTGCTCGTTATCAAACTAACCAAAGTCTCATTCATTGAACTTATGGATTTACAGTATGCTGCACCATAACATTGCTGCGATGCATCAGCGAAACCATGGATTTCTACACTTTTTGGAATAGTGATGAAGATACGTCTTGGAATCTCTATATTGTTGATGCTCTCTAAAGACGCTAGAAATTGATGCCACTCTCGATATTCTTCATCTGGTAAAGAGTCACTCCAGTCCATTTTAATTCTCCACAAACGCTGAAGGAAAATCTTTGCCTTTGCTATTACCGGTGCCATTAGACCAATCGGGTCGAAGAGCTTAGCAATAGTGGACAAAACGTCACGTTTTGTGTAAGAACTCTCCAAGAAAACCTTTACTCTGAATAGAAAAAAATCTAAAATTGGTTTCCAGGATACACCTAAAGTTTTTGTCTCTATTAACGTTGCAAAATTGTAATCAAATTCAGAATCTGGTGCTAGTTTCACGTGATTGGCGCAGAGCTTGTGTAGTTTCATGTCAGCACTTTGCAAAATCCCTTTTAATTGTTGCTTGAGCTCAATTGCCTCCTCTAATGTGTCAGCGCCGCACAAGCAGTCATCCATATAGAAATTATTTCGTAGGACGGGAGCAGCCATGGGAAAATTGGTTTGCTCGTCAACTGAGAGCTGTTTAAGCGTTCTTTGCGCTAAATAAGGTGCGCTAACTGTGCCGTAAGTAACGGTAGATAATTCGTATATTTTTGGCGGTTCATCTTCATTTTCACACCACACAATTCTCTGAAGATTACACTGATTTGGATTGATTAAAATAGTTCGATACATCATTTTGATATCAGCAGTAAACGCATATGTATATGTGCGGACCTTAGCATATGAGTGTATAAGTCCTCTTGAATCACTCCTCCATTATACTGAATGTCATTAAGAGATATTCCCTTATCAGTTACTGAAGAACAATTAAATACAACACGAAGTTTTGTCGTGGACTTTTCTGGACGATAGATTCCATGATGTGTAGCATAATATGTTACTTCTGGTTCAATTTCTTTAGTAACCTCTCTCATGTGTCCCATATTTTCATATTCTTTTAAGAAATCACGATATAAATTTAAATAAATTTCATCTTTAGCTAAGCGATTCCACAGCGATCTGAGACGTTTGAGGGCTATATCTTTTGAGTTTCCTAAACATGAGGGATCTTCCTTTAGGGGCATTGAAACAACATATTTCCCTTCCCTAGTTCTAAAATGAGTATCCGCAAAGTGTTTCTCGCAAATTAAATTTTCTTTACTCTTTGTTATTGTTTCCTCTACATTCTCTATTTGCCAGAATTTCTCTAATGTTTTATTTAAGTCCTCATCACGAATCAAACCGCAGTGAACCTTTGTTTCGTTTATTGAATCTAAATTTCCGGTAACGACATACCCAAATACACTATTGACCAGAAGCAATTGCGAATTTTTTATTTTAATTCTTTCCGACTTTATTAACTCGTAAAATATATTTCACCCAATAATAACTCTATTTTTCCCGGAATATTAAAAGTGTCATCTGCTAATTCCACGAAATTCGAAAAATCAACATTTATATTTAAAGTTTTATTCGGAATAAATTCTGTGATTTTTTTAACTATGAGCATATCTGATTCTTCTTCAAACGATTTGTTTTTATTTGAAATCGTCACTTTAACACACCCATTCACCATCATAGAAGTATCGTTTAAACAAGAAATCATGGTATTTATTTTTTCACTCTTAAGTTGCAATTTATTAGCGCATTCATTCGAAATCAGACAGGTCTCACTCCCAGAATCAAGTAACGCTCTACACAACTTCCATTCTGAATATTTATCCTTTACAAGGATTAATGCGGTACTTAATAAGCATTTGTTTTTAAAACACGCGGTCGCCACAATTTGAGTAGTGTCTACTCTCGGATCGAATGATTCAGCACTTACATTAAACGCGGTTGTTTGTGATTTATTTTGATCGTTAATTGGCGCCACATTGGGAGTGGAGGAATTGTTTTTAATTTCTCTCGGATAATGTAAAAGTTTGTGATGAGCCTTTTTACATAGAAAGCAGTTTCTCATTCTGCATATATTAACTTCGCATCTGGGGGAAAAGCACTTAAAACAAAGTCTATTATTTTTTACAAACTCTACTCTATCGTGTACAGACATTCTTTTGAATTGTGGACAAAATTGCAAAGCATGAGACTCATTGTTTTTACATAATACACAGTTATCATTTTTTATTTCAGATAAAAATACATTTGTTGCTCCTCTCTGTACACTGGAATTATTAACTCTGTTTTGTTTATTAAATTCGTAACGCTTAGTATTTCCACTGAAAGATTTCGAAAATGTTTCCTTTTTGTTTTTGCCTTTCGAAGATAAATAAATATCACACTCACGCCCTAATTCATGTGGTTTAAAATACTTTTCTCCCTGTTTTACACTAATATGAGTCATCAATTCTCTATCGAGAGTACTCATTATTTTATCCGATACTATTAACTCACAGACGGATTTAAAATCATTTACATTACGTAATTGACAATAATATTCAAACGTCGCACTTAGCCTTGACGCAAATTGTACATAATTCTCTGAACCTACTTTTTGTGCTCTTTGGAATTTATTAAAACATTCTTGTGGTGTAGGGGAAAATTCTTTTAGCACTAAATCTTTGAGTTTATTGTAATTAGTTAACTCTTCTTCGGAAATGTGAACCATTAAATTGTTAGCTCTCTCACCTAAAATATTTAAAAGAATTTCGCATTTAAATTGTTCGGGAACCTCTTTTGTTTTGAATGCTTTTTCCAGGGACTGAAAAAATAAATTATATGATTCTACTCGTGAGGGTACTGGTATAGTTAAGGTTTTTACCGATTTTAATAAAGTTTCGATATTAATGTTATTCGGATTCTCAGAAACACTTTCTTTTCCGAGTACGGAATTATGCGGTAATTCTTTTTGAACATTAGCTAGCGCTAATTGTTTTTCTAATTGCGCTAATTTAATTCGCTCAAGTTCTAATTTAGATTCATTATCGGACTTTTTATTTTTTACTTCCTCTATAGCATAATCCAGTGCGCATTTAAATAGCTCTTGATCTGTTTTATAAACTTCGCTGTTTTCAATTAAAGTTTTTAAATCGGCAATTTTTGCACCCTCCGGAACAGTTAAGTTTAATTCTTCTGCGACGAGTTTTAACTCGTCTTTCTTTAATTTAGTCAAAGACATGTTTATAGTTTAATTCACGTAAATATAAACTTAACTTTCACCGACCTTCTCAGATCGCTTTTAGACGCACTTAGTTTCAGTTTCGATTCTCAATAGCACACGTACACCTTTCACTGGGTCTTTTGCATTAACTTTAGCTTAATTTTCACAAAATTCGCTCGTCCATAGATCGCTTACCCTCTCCAGGCTCGGGTAAGGACCATGTTTTTTCTCTTAACACAGAACTCAAAACACATATTGATGCAGCGGACTGTAATTTTATTTGCACATTGAATTCACACACTTGCCTCTTTCGAGGTTGTTAATACACTCACTAGTTCTCGTTGCTTACACAGAGGGCGCTACTCGCATACAAAACTGAACAGTAACAATAAATATCTGATTAATAATTACTAATCGGCACTTTTGTAACTAATCTCAGATCTAAAAAATAAAAAAAAGGAACAGGCATCTTCACCTTTCAAAAGCATGAGCATCTGATAAATTAAACTTAACTCATTTTGAATTCTCACAAAATCAATATGATTTTCTATCATGTTTGATTTTGTATCAATTAATTATTTATTTGATTATTTTTTTATATATTTGATTAAAATCAACTATTTCGCCCTAAGTCAGTTAGGGTTTTTGAAATTGGGTTCTATAGGTACAGATTTTGCTTAAAAAGCAACTGAAATCTTGAGAGAGAAAAAATGAGTATGCAAAAGTATTTTCTTAAATCCAAGGCCAATGTTGAGATAGTGTAATCACTATTTTCTATCACAAGCATACAAAAATTAAATTTGTCTTGTTACTTAAAGCCTTGTATTATGGACTACGGATGTAACGAATAGTGATTTGGCGTAATAGTGATTAACCAAATATTCCCTAAGTCAGTTAGGGTTTCTGAAATTGGGTCCTATAGGTACAGATTTTGCTTAAGAAGAAACTCAAATCTTGAGAGAGAAAAAATGAGTATGCAAAAGTATTTTCTTAAATCCAAGGCCAATGTTGAGATAGTGTAATCACTATTTTCTATCACAAGCATACAAAAATTAAATTTGTCTTGTTACTTAAAGCCTTGTATTATGGACTACGGATGTAACGAATAGTGATTTGGCGTAATAGTGATTAACCAAATATTCCGCCTAGAAAATCTGACAATTGCTGAATATTTGGCAGACGAATAGCAACATTTTTTTAAAAATCGTTAATAAATATTTTTATATATTAATAAGTTTAATCATTAACCGAATTCAAAATTAATAATTAATAAGTCAAAATTAACCGAAATGTAGCTATATTATTGATGGCAGGTGAACGGAAAAATGTATAATAGTTATCTATTCGAAATATTTAAAATAAATAAGCTAACAGCTATATAAAAAAAATAGAATTATGTTGTACATTTGGAAGAAAAATAGAAATAACAACAAAAAAAAAATTCTTAATTCTTAAGAAAGAACTTGCTAAAAATAATATTTTCCAAAAAAAAATATACATAAAATGTTAAAACAAATATTGTCTATCAGAAACATTTTTAAAAATGCTGCAATAACATAAAAATGCCCACTAAAGCAAAAGATTATATACAAAAATAAAAAATACTCTTAATTCTGGAAAGAAAATTTTAAAACATCTCAGTTTTGCAATTGGACTGTATTCTCAAGAAAAAGTAAAGAATTAAGAAACCCTTTTAATTGCTGCAATTGTTATAAAAACTATAATTTTCCAAAGAAATTTAACACTAAAAATCACAACTTTTTCATACTGCTCTATTCTTAAAAAAAAGTGATGATGACAGGATAATGTTTATTAGAAAAGCTGTGGCAAAAGCTTTAAAAAATGCTGTATCATAATAAAATTGCTGATAAAAAGAAAAGTTAATAAAAAATACAAAAGTGAAACAGGAGAAAAAAATTTCTTATTTCTTAAAATATAACCGTTGAAAATCTCAGCATTTTTGTTCCTGGTTATCTGTCTTGCCATACTGGAAAAAAGTGACAAAAACAGAACAAAAAACTTTTTCAATTCTTAAAGCAAAAGTGATGCAAAAACAACAAAATTGACTTGCCTGAATATAATTTTTAAAAAATCAGCAGTGCAAAAGTATAAAGTAATATAGTTTTAATTCTTGAAATCTCGTCGTCAAATCGTAATGTTGACTCTGTATTTGTTTTGAAATTTTCCTCAGTCGCTTCTGCACTTAAAACATCTATAAGTATTTTTTTATCAAAATAATAAAATTAGTTATTGGCAGAATTTTCTAATAGGAAAAAATCGATACATGGATTTGATGTTTAAGTTTTGGGTATAAGTTAGTAAACACACATATATATTTTTGAAGAACTATAAAATAAGTAACTAACTTCAATTAAATTAAAAAGTTTTTTAAAAAATTCTATAATATTTTTACAAAATTTATTATCAA
Source organism: Parasteatoda lunata (assembly GCA_949128135.1). Lineage (NCBI taxonomy): Eukaryota > Metazoa > Arthropoda > Arachnida > Araneae > Theridiidae > Parasteatoda > Parasteatoda lunata. The sequence goes on along the minus strand of OX421971.1, from coordinate 6,148,962 downwards.
ATATAATTATATCAATTTATATTGTATAAAAAAGAAGTAAAATTATATAAGCATTTTTAGAAAAAAGATTAATTCTGACAAGACATCTAAATTAAGAACTTGAGAAATCTGTGTGTTGTTATTAATTTAAAATAATACTATTAACATACATAATTTATTTTTTGAATGCAGTCTTCATGGCAATTAACAGTAGGTTAGTATTCGGCTACTTAAAGAAAACATATTGTTCTAAAAAATGACCGTTAAAAGTTGCTTCTCATAGCTCGGGTAGAAATTAAGAATTTTGCTGATTAGGTTATTTTCCTTCTCAAAATTGGGAAACTGAGGGATGACGTCCAAAAATCATGTGAGAAAATAAGAAAAAAATCAAAGAGCAAAAGGAAGAGAAAAAAAGAATTTATCTCTTTGTGAAGACTAGAAAACAATTTTTCTCTATTAAAATCTGACTCCAAAAATAAAGAAAAGGGAATAATCATGAAAGCTGCAAATTAGGGTTATTCCACTTACATATGCAAATTTTTTTCTAAATTTCCAGAAATTTTTATAAACCTAAAATTAAAAAAGTAATTTGCAGATCTTTAGCTAAAGAGAAATTATTTAAAAAAAAAAATTTTTTTTAAGTCTTCTAATTAAAGCAACTTTTTATGTGTAATTTTTACAATGTTTACGTATAAAAATGATGTGTTCTGCATGTAAAATTAAGCCCAATAATAGTGTTTGAGTGACATTGTTAGGATAGCATGTAAATTTCAATTTCTGAAGATTTTGCTGTAGATTGACTCAGTAAATCCTGCCAAAAATGTTTAAATTACACCTTACCTTCAAAGTAACTTTATGAAAGGGTCCTTTAAAATATTCAGTTAGTAATTTTAAATATGTTAGATTTTCAGCACTTGGATTTTGAAGGTTAATTAATTTTCTGCTCCTAGAAGAATTCAGCTGCAATTCCTTTGGACACAAATGAGAACAGCCCAATGGGACCTTTTGAACAAACTCTGTGTGATATTGAATCCAGTGAAAGTGCCAGTGTAGCCATTGACATGACTGTGAAAGAGACATTAGCATCTGTCACTGAAATAGTATCTGAGGAAGTCAAAATTACTGAAAATATACTGCAAGAGGTCGTGATTGAGAGTCCTGAGGTCGTTGTTAAGACTAATGAAGAAAGTTCTTCTTTGCATGGTAGTCCTAAAATTTCACCTGAAACAGTAGAGTGAGTTTATTTTAAAGGCTTAAAAAGCATTTTTTTCCCCTTTATATTTCATTATTAATATCTGCCCAATTACTAATAATATCATAATTTATGACTCAAAAAGTGAAGAAAAAAAACTTCTCTTTAAGAAAAAGAAACCTTTCTACTAAATCATAAAATAGTTCTTTAATTGCCCTTAAAATTTGTCAAATTATCAAGTAGATCCTAATATTGCCCCCTATTTGTTGCCACTCACCAACCCCGATGATTGCAATAAATTGTTGTTTCTTGCCAGAAAACAGTTTTTCTACTCAAGTTAAAATTATTCATTTAACATATATGTACAAAAAGTAATTCTGTTAGCTTACCCTTGTGCCTCCACTTCCCACATCTAAATATTATTATCTATTAGTATTATAAATATTTAGATCAAGTACAGAACAGAAGTATAAGTAATCATTTTTTAAAATAACATTTATGTTGTTCAAACGAATTTGGTGAGTTCTCCACCATAATTTAATATTGCTTACCAAACGGGCGGATATATTAAATACTATTTTTCTTTGCATCATCTCATTGTGCATGAAGCTAATCGTTAAGTTCTAAATCATTTAACATATCTTTTTAACTGTAATTGATAGCAGTATATTAATGAATGTTATTTGCACAAAAATAATAATTGTAAAACTGTTAATAAGATTAGACCACCTTTCTAAATAACTTTATCTTGAAATATAGTGCAGAATTACTTTATAATAATAAAAACAATACTCTTATTTTTTAACTCTTAAATTAAAAGTGTTATTATAGCAGTGCTGGAAAATAACTTTAAATTAGGGACACAAAAATATTTATAGAAAAACAATACCTTTATGACTTTTATTAATTTTATGCTGATGACAACCAAAACAATATGAAAATGAATGAGGAAAAACTAGATCCTACCAGGTGATCTCCAGTCAATAATGCACAGACAGATTTTTATATATAGTAAGAAACAAGCAAATCATAAATTTTACCATTTAGAAACTTTTTACAACCATTTTCCACTTGCACATCATTTACGATATGCTGAAAAGAGAAGCCAAGATAAATATTGTAAAGTAATTTAAACCTCAATTAATTGGAAATATATATGTGTATTAATTGTAAATTTCGTGAGTCTTGTTAAAAATGTGTATTAAGTTGAAAATCCTGGATTGGACCGAAATTATTTTCTGATCCAAATCACATTCTTTAAACTTATTTTTTTATTATTTATGTGTTTTTCCTTTTTTTTTTTTTTTTTAAAAAAATTTTATGACTGGAAATCAATCATTTGATATAAATTTCATGCTTTTCTTAAAATTTTCGAGTAAAATATACTTAAAAACCTTAATAATTATCATAAATTATTGAAAATTTATTCAACGATTTGACTATAATTTGCATGCATCCTTATAATAGTATTGTTGGGAATATCATAATCTGTGTTCTTCATGAAATAGCTTGCTCAGTGAAAGGATTGTCAATTTCATAACCAAAATTATAGGTTTGCTTCAATTTTTTAAAAGAATATAACTATTTTTTTATATTTGTCAAATACCTGAGACAATTTGATAAAAATAAAATATATACTTCAGTTTTGCAAAGATACATTGTTGTTTTTAAACCTTAAAAAATAATAATGTTTTATTTCCAGTGTACAAATTGATCCACCTCTTGACCTGCCTGAAACAGTTGCTCAAACTCTAACTGGTGCCAAAAGTATAGAAGATGTTAAGCCTTTTCCTGAGAAATACAAGAAGTCTCTGAGACTCACCTCTGAACAAATAGTAAGTTTATGACATCATAAGTTAGTGTATGCAATCCTGTTATGAAGTTTCAGACCTTTCACAAATTTTTAACCACTAAAAGCAATGCTTTTCACAAAATGTAGTTTTTTTTTAATTAAAATTGTTTTAATTCTTTAAAAATGAATTAATTTTTGTATACTTTAAACATCATTTTATCGACTAACAAGTAGCACATTGCTAGTTGAAAAAAATCAGATGCTTGTTGAAATTGCAGTAGCAAAAATTGCTAGTAACTTCTTATGATAAGGATTTTTAATCTTTTTTTCGTCCCTTTCTAAGTGGTTTTTCAAATTACGATATTTTTAGCACAATGTTATTACGACAAACGTATTTTAAATTGGAGTTGTCACTACTTGACGTCTTTGATTAAATCTAAAACCTGTTTGGTTCTCCAATCATTTTATCAGGCTTTTCACCCATTTCCTCATGGTTTTTTAAACTCTGGTTATCAATTATGATGTTACTACAATATGGAAATTTCAATTGAGATTAGTAATTAAAACTTTAAAATATAATAATTCTTAAAAATTTAACAGTGCTTTCAAAACTGTGTCGCACTATGCTAAAACAATATCCTTTTTTTTTCTGTTCATAATAATTATAGCCAAAATTGCATCAAATAAAAAATGAAATTGAATTTCAGAAACAAAAATGTATAAATCTTGTATTTTGTCAAATTCCTCAAATGAAGTGCATAATATTGAGAGAATGAAACTTATATAGACATCTTGTAGGATGGAAACAATATAAAACAGTGTTATGTGAACTTTCATACAAATATAAATATTTAATATTAATCATTCATTTATAGCAAAATGTCCTACCTTAATGATTATGTTGTGTTTTCTGCATCACAAAATTATTGTGATAATGCTTTTAAACATGCTAGTATGAAATCCTGATTTTACTACTAATACAGGGGTCTGTTTAGAAGAAAAACGGACCCTTCACAAAATAATTTATCTTTTAATCGAACCCTTCACAAATTTGTTTATCTTCATTATTGTTTTGTTAACTGAATAAACCCTTCCTTGGAAGGGGGCTGGAAGACAGATATAAACGAACTAAATTTTGTCTTAGACAGACTCTTCTTCCATTATTTGTCCAAAATGAATATTCTGCGTTCAGCAGTATAGGCTAAATACCAAATATTTGTATGTTGTATCGCTAATTTAGTAGCTGCAATTGCTGTTTATTTTTTAAAATTTAATTTTTTTAATTATAATTTTACAGTGTTGAGCATAATCTTGTATGTCTTTACAATTTAAACACTCGTTGAAAACGTTTTTTTTGCAATACTTGCACAAATTCACAAAAGCGGACCCTGGTGGAAAGAATGTGACTTACCGTTTATTTTATATTCAGAAATTACGAGTAATTTTTTCTCAATTTTGCAAAAACGGACCTTTCACAAAATGTCTGAACAGACCCCTGTAATATTTTTTGGCACTATTTAAATTTGCTACTGATTTTAAAAAATGAAATCATGATTCTAGTGAGTATAATGTGTTAACTGATACATGGTTCCCAGTTTCACCTCTTTACTTGATGATCTCATTTCTCGAGATTTTGTTGCATTATGCTTCTCTTTTGTCTTTATGTAACTTTGTACTCAGTTTTAAAAAACAACTCTCTGAAAATTAGCTATTTACTACAGGTGAATGGACTAAGCTAGTTGTCTTATACATCACTACATGCGAATGATTCAAAAGTTCATATAAAAAGCCCCACCACAAAAGTACTGGCAGAGGCCAGTACTTTAGTAGTGGGGCTTTTAGGAGGAACATAATTTTGAAAGCTTTAGTTTTTGATTGCTTACCAGTTTGTAAAATATTTCGCAAAAAGTGCAGTAGCCAGCCCTGCATGTGTTCCACTGGCTCATGCCCGCCATGCCATCTGTCTGATAATATGTTAACTGAATTAATACAAAGCCACTACATCTAATGTCTCCTTTTCATTAAGACATGCCACATATAACAATGTCATTGTTGTGTCCAAACTTTACCAAAAACTTCAAAGAAAATATTTTTTTACTGAAATAACAGTAATGATAACTACAAATTAAGAAAGGAGAGATGAATTAATCTTTTTTTTTTCAAAGGAAATGATTTACACGAACATGTAAATCGCCCCATAAAAATGTGCACTGACTAGTAATATCCTTTAGTTTCTGGTCTTTTGGACAAGTGACTAAATTTTCTTTTATTGTCGTGCGAAATTTAAAGGGTATTTGGTTTAATAAATTTTCCTTTCCAGAAAAATTTGAATTTGCAAAATGGTCCTAACGAGTTTACATTCAGTGTTACAACAGCTTACCAAGGAACAACAAAATGCACCTGTCATGTTTTCCTATGGAATTATGATGACAAAATAGTAATATCAGATATTGATGGGACAATAACAAAGTAAGTTTTTAGCTTTGTTTGTCTGTACTTGATGTGAACCCATTTCTTGTTTATCATTCTTTATTATTTTCTATTCTTTCTTTATTATTATTTTTTATTTCTTGTTTATTAAGTTAATTTTTATTATTTTTTTAAAGAAACTTAGTTGACATAGAAGTTTAGTTCTACTGCATGGGTCCAATTGAAACATAAGATAGATCGCTTAAAACTGTTAGCTAAGGAATTTTTAAGTCATGTTTACTACAAATTATACAAGATATATAAATTAAACGTGACGTTTTTAAAAAGTGCTTAAAGGTACTTTTTAATCTTTTTAAAAGCACTTAGATGCTTTTTTCATTGGGTGTTTTTTACAAGGTGCTTAATTTTCCCTTTTCGAAAATGAAACTCTTTCTTTACCGTGTCATTTTTCACCACGTATTATGCAAAAGCGTGGTTTTCACATTGTTCTTTTCAACATTTTCACAATTGATTCAAACACAATGCATTTCGGTGTACCATCAGTCCGTAGCATATGAAAGCACCAATCATTTTAATGAAATACTTGCAGGTTGGCATGTGCATGTACTGAGCTGTATTTTGTGAGAAGGTATCTTGCATTCTCAATTCGCGATCGCAACGAACTATAGGGGGCGTTGTTGTATGTGCCGATTCCCTGCGATTTCCATATGAACAGTCATTCAGTTACACTGGAGACGTCTTTAATGTAGCATGTAGCATTGTAACGTTCCATCTTTATTATGGCTGATTAAATTTAAAAAAGAAAAATGCTTGTTTTCTTTCTTATGCAAACGAAAACAAAATGGTATCTCCTTTTTTTTTAGAGAAGGAACATCCAGAACACATCGGAAAAATATTTGTAAATAAAGAGAAAAAAATAGGTATATTCTTATAAAAGTTCAAACCTAATGCCTGAGAAATAGTTTTACTAAATTTAATGGTATAACATGAAAGGCCCATTTAAATTTTAACGTAAAACAAAGAATGCTTACGAAACAAAAAAAGAACTATTCTTTTTTTGTCGCCATTTTTAGTGTTACGAAAATGCGTCTTTGGGACTTGCCAAAAACAAAACAAGATGCAATTTTATTTTTTTAAGAGCGAAATATTTTATAGAGTGAAATATAACGAAAATGTACCAATGTCCATAACATGAAACTTTATCTTAGTAAAAGTCCACTTTGGAAATGTTATTTCATTTTGAATCTTACTTATTAGAGTTCATAATGGCTATAGAATCAGGTGAGAGAAAAGTTTGTTTTGAATCTATGCTAAACTCTATATCGGCCCATTTTCCACAGAAATCCGATTGACTACTTTGATTTTAAACAAAGTATTTCATTTTAAGATTTTTTCCAAAAAGTTTAAGTGTAGATTGGCGGCACTTAAAAATCTGCCAAATCTGTAGCTGTGGTTAATACGTAAGTACCGAATTTTTCTTCCATACTTTTCTGAATCATATTACTTCAAATATTAGAATATGCAAGAAGTATACATAAACACATAATTTAATACCATTTAATTTTTCAAAAAAAGTATTTTGACAACAATTTTATCAAAAAATTATAAACTAAAAAACGTAAAATAAAGAATTCTTAGGATAAAAACGATTTTAAAATTTCCTCATTTTTCAATAAAAACTTTCGTTTTGTTTCTTTTTTAAAATTCTTATAGTATTTAATCAGACGTAAAAAAACCATTTTGTAGAGAACGATCATCAAGTAAGAAAAAAAATTATTTACAAGCAAATTTTTTATTATAAAAATCATAACACTTACCTGATTTATAAGTCCGGAGAATTCCAAAATGATATGTTCTTGGTTTGAAAACTTTATTCTCAAATAATATATACATAGTTTATCCCTTCATTACTTTTAGGTAACATACCACACATCAAAATTTTATAATTGTAAGATCTCGATATGAATTTTAATATGTAGCTTAAAAACAGAATAGCTGTATTCTAGTTGAAATTCTTTCAAAACTAAAAAACACTTACCAAGAAAACGATAAAAAATTTATTTATAATCAGCACAAAAGATACTTTTTCAAGTAATTCGGATTATTCTTTATTGTTGTTTTCTGAATTATGTAGATACAGAAATATATACTATTCTATGAAGAAGAAGAATATTCTATAACTATTACAGTTCTGTATGGAATTCATTGGAACACATTTATTCATTGGAATGACGAAAGCAATGTTGATTTCATTTTAACTTGTAATGAATTGAAGACAGAAAAATTATTTTACCGCAATACACACATCTGTAACAGCAAGTGATCATGAAATCATGTTATGTTGTTGGTAATAGAAAGGTAAAAAATATTGAGAAGTTGTTCTTCAAATGCTTGGCGTGTTCTGCTTCAATGTTTGGCATGTTCTGATTAGTTTTTTCAAGAAGTTTTACCTTTTCTTTAGGGAAATTTTGCTTCTATTTTTATGCTAAGAAAATGGCGTCCGTCATTGCCAATGGTTATGTGGGAACTAATGCACGATATTTACAGTCTCTCGCTAGATGGCGTATCGAGTGTTGCGATCGCGAATAGCAACTCTACAGCATCTTGCAAGATATTCTCAATTTCAGGCTTCATTTTCCACATTCTGAAACCAAACCGTAAAATCTTGCTATCTTTTTGTGGTTGCTAATATAATTAAGTAATGAGTTCTTTGTCAGAAACTAGTTATTTGAGTCAGTTCATGTTAGATTAGACTAGTTAGATCATGTGAAGTCTTTGACAATTATTTTGCATTTTTTTAATGTATGTAGTTCTTATAAATATTATTTTAGTGCTTGAGAATAACTTAAAAGGTGCTTATTTTTTTCGTTGAAAGATTTGGCTATGCTCCCTGTTAAAGTTTAAACCAAAGAAAATTATCCTTATTATACGATATCTCATCATTATGCAATCAGTGTTTCTGCCAGAAAATATATGTATATATTTATATATATATATATATATATATATATATATATATATATATTAATTTTCTAATGTGTGGTGATGCTCTACTAAAACAATATGTAATTATGATATAAAAAGCTATATGATCAGCTTTGACACTAGATTTGAACCCTTTTGTATTCTGCTTATGGGGTTATCTCAAAAATTAGTTTTATTCCCACTGGCCGTGTAGAAAATGGGCAAAATTGGGAGAATGTTTCTTCCCTATTTATTAACTTAAAGTAATAATAAAAAATTTTGCTATGCATAAAAGACTGCAGGTTAAAATGAGACTTTTTAAATGCAGAACAGGTTGAGAACATGTAACTTATGAAGGAGGATTGTAAGCTAGTATTCCTCCTGCATCCCTACTGATGTATGTGACGGTGTGTAACATGTTAGAACGCTTTCAATATATTGTTGACCAACAGAATATGCAAAAAGGATAAGCAGATGCATAAATAAATTAAATGTGTAATTCTTGAGTGTTAAAACAGTTATCTTTCTTTCTACTTTGTTACGTATTGAACAAATTTCAATATATTTTTTTTAACATAAGCCTTTGTCGCATGAACTACGTAACATATTTTTAAAATTTCATTCCGATCGGTTCAGTAGAATCAGAGCTGTGAATCCTAGAGTACCCCCACTTTAAATTGCAACCATCTTGTACTTCGATAACCTATATTAAGGATTCATTTCTCTAAAGTATTTTCTTTTCATTTTTTGGCTCACAATTTTTTCCTAACAGATTTTCAGACTCTTAAAAATTAGTATTAACCAAATCCTTTTTTAAATTAACCAAAAAGAAAAACTTTCTGTAAAAGAATTGTTTTCTGTGCTTGCATAAATGCTTATGAAATTATTAATTATTTCTGAAATTAAAAGTTCTTAAACTCTCTTTGTTTGTCTGTAGATATGGTGCATAGCGTTTTTAAAGAGTGCTTAAATGTACTTATTTTTTATTTCAATTTTTTAAATACCTTTACAAAAGATTTTTTAAAAAAAGGGCTTACTTTTCCTTTATCGAAAATGAGGTTTTTGTTTCTTTACCATGTCGATTTTCTCCACATATTTTGAAAAAATATGCTTTTCAAATTGTTCTATTCAACACTTTCACAATTCATTTCACAATCTATTTCAGCCTACTGTTGGTCCGTAGCATGTGAAAGGGCCAATTATTTTACATGTCTGATTAAATACTTACGAGTCTGCATGTGTGGCTTCTGAGCTGGGTTCAGTGAGATTCTTGCACTCTCATGTGCAACTCTGCTGCATTTTGCAAGATATTCTCAATTTCTGCCCTCTGATATTGAACCGAAAAATATTTTGATTATTTTATTTTGGTTAATATAATCGAAAAAAGAGTTCTTTGTCAGAAACTAGTTATTTTATCATGATTACGTAAAGTCTTTGAAAATCATTTTACATTTTAATAATGTATATAGTGCTTAAAACTATTTTTAGAGCGCTTCAGAAATACTTAAAAGATGCTCATTTTTAGTTAAAAGATTTGGCTACGCATCCTGTAAAAGAATTGTTTTCTGTTTTTGCATAAATGCTTATGACACTGAAATTATAAGTTCTTAAACTATCTTTCTTTGACTATAGACATGAAATGACTTATAAAAATTATCCTCAAATTTCCCTGAATTATTATTTATAATAAAAAGTGATGTAATTCTTAGTTTTTTTTCTTTTTTAATTTTTATAGAAAACAAAATTAGTAAGTGTTTTGCACATAAGTATAGATGATTCAGAAATACATATATTTGTTAGAGCTTAAATGTGTGGCTGTAGAAATAAGATTCAAAAATGTATGACAGATAAAATACTATTGCTTGTACATGCTTTTAACGTAAGAAATAATAGTCATTTTGGGGCAACTACTACTTCTATAATTTATTCAAATCTTTTTTATTTTTTTCTAAATTGCTAATAAAATTCCTAAAAAATTAAGCATGAAGATTTTATGTAATTATTCTGCCATTTTGTTCATACTAAGTGTCTATTTATCTATAGATCTGATGTTTTGGGACATATTCTGCCTATAGTCGGTCACAGCTGGGCTCAACTTGGAGTTGCAAAGTTATTCTCTAAAATTCATAGCAATGGATACAAGTTCCTCTATTTGTCAGCAAGGGCCATCGGACAGGCCAGAATAACGAGGGATTATCTGCGGAGAGTCAGACAGGGCGAGATCTGTTTGCCGGATGGACCTCTTTTACTTTCTCCTACTTCACTCATTAGTGCACTTCATAGGTAAACTGATTTTATTATTACCTGCAATTATTTTCATTTTCTTGTTTGCTCTGAACTCTTTGCTCCTATTATTTCTAATCGAGATTTAAAAAATTCAGGGTTTGGGACAGGACACTTGAGTTTTACCGTCTTAAATTGACTAAAGCTGTCTTAAAGTGTCCAAAACCTTGAACATTGGTAAAAGGTTAAAATTCTATAAGTGTAACAATTGTACACATAATAATTACATTTGTTAATAAATATTTGATACTTTTTATACAATTTGCTCTAACTTATTGAAGGTTATAATATAAATAATAGGATGAGATTCATATTTTTTGAAGCTCCACAATTCATTGAACAACAAAAGTGAATACCTTATCCTTTAAATATGAATAAATATGCTTTTAATACTGATAAATTATGATTTTGCATAAGGATGAATAAAGCATTATTAAAAATTATAATAAAGTTTAATAAAACAAAAACTTTTTTTCATTTCTTTTCTTGTTCAAATATAAACTTTTTATTTTTCACAATTTTTTTTTTTTTTTAAGTTGTGACATAGTTTGAATAAAAGGGTTTTGAACCGTTTTAGACAGGCTGGCTTAAACCCTGATTGAAAACGTGGGTAAATCCATTCTGTGCTAAACCTTGCCAATTCTGAAAAAATCGCTTGTAACTGCAATCTGAGATAACAAGTTTTTTCCATGGTGGGAAACAAAAACCTTGAGGAAATGGAAAAACTCTTCTCTTTTTTTTCAAAAAGAAATATCAAATATTTAAAAAGTTTTATTAACAATTTATTATTTCGATTTAGTTTAAATGATGGTTTTAATTTTGGAACTTTTTAATGCATCATTTTTAAATTAAGTAAAAACTAAAAAGCTACTGTCAGTTTTCTATTTTTTATGTAAATAAGTATAGTAAAACATAATTTTATAATTAAAATAAAATAACAAATTACACACTTATATACTTATATTACACACTAATTACACACAATAACATAGACACTACTGAAAAATATATTGAAGTCAGAATTACTAGTAGCATACTTTTAATCAAATACTGTTAAGTGTGAATGCTCGAACCAGCTCTTAAATAATGATATATAGATTTTACGATTTTGTATGCAGCTAAAAAAATGCCAAATAACATGTGAATATAGTTTCTTTTTCTTCAAAATGTCAATATGAAATTCTGTTATTGTTTAATTTGTTTAAATTCGAACTACTATTATAATAACTGCTAAACAATTGTATTGCTCATTTTGTCCAGTTTCTTCTGATTTTTCTCAGTTCCTTACAGCGTCCTAAAGGAAATAGGTTTCTTCTGCACGAAATTCCAACCGTAACTTGAAATACATTTTATTCAGTACTGTAATCATTCAGTAGTCCTAGAAAAGTACTTAAACCTTTTAAAACAATTGTTCTGATACGGTTCTTTTTTTTTTTTTGTATTGTTATTATTATAATTTTTTTTTAATATTTAAAAAAAACAATTAGGAGAGATTGTATATTAACTTGGTATCTTATTGTCTTTTAAAAGTGGATAAATACTCAATTTCTTTGAAACTGCTTATCTTTTTACAAGTGTCTTAAAGTTAGGACAATTTTATTCCTATTCATTATCAACAGATTCTCTTAAGGTTTTTCAGTAGTGCTGTATGTTTTTTATATAAATATTGCAATGCTGACAATGCAAGATTTGCTACTACCTGAAGAAAAAAATTTTATTGATTTATTTTCTTTGTTTATTTATAAATATAGTTATCTGCTGAAGAATTAATGTTCTATTTATAAAACTTGAAAAAAAGGTAAAATTTATAAGAAAGATAAGAAAAGATTTTATTTTATTAAAATTAAGATTTTATTTTATTATTTTTCTTTAAAGATTTTAAGAAAAGATTTAAAGATTTGGCAGAATAATCATCATTTTTGAATTGTTTATTCGCAATGTTTTACATAAGTTACATAATCAGTTTACATGGGTTACATAATCAGTAACAGTAAATAATGGTATAGATTATGAGATTTTAACTACAATTTTTATAAAAGAAATTTTTTTTACAGGTAGTATTATATTTAGTGTTTCATAATAAGATTTAATTGTTAAATTAAGTCATCTTCTACAATATCAATATTTTCTTTGAAAAGAGTGGAATTCTATGCGGAATAAATGCACTTATTTCACAATTATCCCGGAGCTATTGAATTCAGAACCAAATTTCACATTCTATCATTTTTATTAAAGTATACTATTTTCCCTAAGTTAAAAAGATTTTGACACGATAAATAGAAGTTTTTATCAGTTGACCCTAAGTGGAACGTATTTTATAAAGGAAAAGAGTGAGGTCTTACAGATTAGTTAAGTTTTATCAATTGTGAATAATTTTATTTTTAGGGATTATTGAAAGAAATGTTATTTTCTTTTCTTTTGTAATTTCATTATTGTTTAGAATGGTAGGCACTACGAAGTTTTCTGGAGAGAAAAAAATGAAATATACTGGTGAGAGAAAGAAATAAAATTTTCCATTGTGAAGAGCTGGGAAATCTCATAACCTTGATACATTGATTCTATTTACAAAGCAGTGACCCTTTTACAGCACTGCACAGAAAATTTTTTAAACAGGTTTCCAGAATTTTAAGATTTTAAAAGAACTAATGTTAATTGGTTAAAATATCTTCCAGATTTTTTTCTATAGTGACTTTAATTGATTTAAGCATTTTAATGAAGGCATTTATTGTTATTTATTTTAAAGTGTATTTAAAATTAAAAATGAATGCTTATTTTTTGCAGAGAAGTGATTGAAAGAAAGCCTGAAGAATTCAAAATTAGCTGCTTAAAAGATATACAGTCATTGTTTCCAACTTACATGGGAAATCCTTTTTATGCCGGATTTGGTAACAAAATAAACGTAAGTCTGAATAATTTTTCTATTGTTTCATTGATTGTTTAAGAGCCATTTTAAAATTAATTGACCATGCATTTATTATGTTCCGAGCATAATCATAACTCATCAATGTCTTGCTTTCAGGGTATATGCACACCTGGAAAGTCATGAATTTCAGTATTGAACAAAATTTGTCATGAAATGTCATGATTTTTGCCATTTTTTAAAAAAAATCATGGAAACTCATGGATTTAGGTCTCCCAGTGTTGCAAGTGCTGAGCCGATCCGCGCCAATTGTGGAAACCTGCGCATACATGCTCCAAATTGAAGTAGTAGGCTTAAATTGCGTAGCTCTGCGCCAAAAGGGATATTTTCCCCTGGGTATCGCCATGTCACAATTTTGTGGCAACCCAGCTACTGCCATGTGGGGGGTTGCTCTGGATTCAGTGGGAAGGATTTTTGCACTCTCATGTGTCACTCTGCTTCATTTTACTAGATATTCTCAATTTCAGGCTTCATTCTCCACTCTCTGAAATGGAACCGAAATTTTTCTCGAATTTTCAGGGATCAACTAACATTGCCAAATTTTAATATCAAAAGAAAATTTTATTTCTCTTGTTAATTTCATCGTTATTGAAGTGCCTTCGTCAATGGCATGCTAATGGCCTTCTTGCTCTATTCGATTTATGGAATAGTACCGAAGATCTTGAAATTAACTTGGGGACCATTCACTAAGTTCGTACTTTCGTTTTGATCGTCAGAGCAGTCAAGAATCACAAAGCTTCATAAGCTCAAAATTTCCATATCCCTTTCATTCATTTAATTTAATAAAGATAAAAATTATTGAGTTTCTGAAACGTAAATTTTTATCTGAGGGACCATCCACCAATTGCATATTGTTTTTAAACATTTATTTTACTTTATTACTTTTTTTACTAAATTTTTTTTTACTTATTGCATTTTATTATTGTGTTATTACTTTAAAAATTTTCAGTGCTCTTATTTAGTTTTAGGAAAAAACTTAATAATATTTAGAGGCAAGATTTTAAATAAGTATGAAGAGAGGGGCTTTCAGAATTTTAAAAGCAGCAAAAAAATCTTATGTTTTTCAGATTTTTCATATTATAATTCATCTCAAAAATACTGTAATTCATCTCTTAATGATTTGATTTAAAACAATTGATATAAAAAAATTTATCATAGATTTGTTAAATATTATGAGTGTAGACAATATAATAATTTACTTCTGACGAAAATTTTTTATCTTCAATACTCATTGTATTTGCATTTAAAAGTTCTTTAATTTTTTTTAATCATTTCATTAATGAAATACTGTACTAGGTAACCAATTTTAATTAAAAAAAATCACCAATAAACAGGTGGGTGACCACTTTGATCAGCCTGCATAGGGACCAAGAGTGTGCGGTTTACTCAAGGATGAGATTTTTTCACCTTTGTCTCTCAAATTTCAGCCTTTTTATCGAAGACTCCGATTTTTCTCTAAAAGTTTCACTTTCTTTTATAAATATTCTGCTTTTTCTGAAAATTCAGCCGTTGAAATAAAGTAATCATATTTATTTCCGCTTTTCCAAGATAAATAGAAAATTCAAGTTACTTTAACTACTAAACTTTACTACTACTATACTCTAATACTACTTTAGTTCTTAGAAAGGAATTAAGATATTTAGAAAAGGATTTATAAACCATATTTATTATTTACTTTTTAAAGAATTTTTAATGTACCTATATGTTAATCAAATATTTAAATTGAATTTTTAATATATTAAAATAGTCACCATGGTGACTGTTAGAACGGACATAATTTTTCGTTCTGATAAAATAAATGTGAGCAAAATTGATCAAAATATAAAAAATCCATGGAGATAGGATTGGTTAGAAAAGAAAGTGGATGGTGTTTTCGTCCAAGAAGTTATCAGAAAATTAAACAAAAGTGATAAAGCTTATTGCGTCGTTTGCTGGAATGAGATATCACATGACTCTAGAGAATTTGCTGCACTTTCCTCCCTCATGCGCCGCCAGTAACTTTATGTTATCAAATTTGATTAGGATTTAAATGCGAGATTTAAAAATTAAATAAAACTTTTATGTTGAAAACAACGCTTAGAGTGAAGCATAGTCCTTTATTTTAATTCACATCCTGGTCCAGTTCTATCAACACTTAATATTAAAATTTTATTTTATCACTTTATTTTATTTCTCTTTAAAGAAACACTTGATTGTACGGTAATCAGTTAGAATCTTTGAACAAAGTTAAATAGAATAGTATTTATAAAGGGCATTTTTAATAGGTTTTGTTTGTCTTTTTTTTTTTTTTTTTTTAATTAAAATGAAAAAGCATAATTTTATAAATCATCTACTCACATTTATGCTGCTTTTATATCCCCTCCTTTCCTTTTCATTTTATTATATTGTTTATCGTAAGATTATATCTATTTGGAATAACATAAATTTTTAAAAAACAAAACAAACGACTACAGAGCATGATAAGCAAATCAATAAATCTGAAAAGAAGGCAGAACGGAGTGATCACTTATGCAGGTGTTTAAACACCCCGTCGCAGAATAACGACGACATTGTCGCACAACGTAACAGAGTTCTTACAGAAAGAATTTTACTTTAGAACGTAAAAAAATTTGGTTTTCTATTTTGCAAAAATTTCTGATTTTTTTAAATTTTTTTTCTTAAAATTATAATTAAATGATGCCTTTTTCACTCATCGGAGGAGAAAGAACTGTTCGTAATTTTTCAATTCTTATTTGAGAAGAATGAAAGGGAAAGAAAAATAGAATATTGAAGCTAAAAATGCCTTTTAACACATCAGAGTAAATACAACGTTTTTTTACTCTAAATTTAATTAATAACATGCATATTAGTTATTATTAAAAGTATCTTGCAGAAAGATATTTGTGCTAGAGAGGTTTGTTGCAGAGAGCCCAAAAAAATTCTGCCGCAGGGTTCAAACAAATAAATTAAGGTGATGTGAATTTGGGAGTTTTCCCATTAATTCTTATCTCTTCTAATAACGGTGATAAAGGTTGGAAAGGAAATAACTACGTATTTTTAAAATTTTGTTTGCAAAATCTCGTAATTTTTCCCAACGAGCTCAATGTTTATTTGTTTATTATACTTTTATCATATATTAATTTGATTTAATAAAATATTTGATGATCAAATATTAATTTCATTACTTTGACTTTTGGCTAGTAACTAAATCTAATTTATCAACAAGTTTTCACGGTATGTAAAAAGTCTTGGAAATTTTCGTGTGTCTTATATTTATTCGATTTAATATTGATTTAACAATTTTAAAAAATCGTGAAGGTTCTGTGTCGAATTCAGGGACAGTCCACTAATTCTTCAAAACTGTTTGATCAAATTTATGGATTTTGTTTGTTTCAAAATTTTTGTGGTTTGTAAGCAAATTTAAACATAAAAATTGAGTGGTCATTTACTTAACTATTTTTAAGAAATATTTATTTTCTGCAAAGCTTTTTTTTTTTGTCCTCTGTATTGTTATTTTTAGTATCTTTTAATAATGATTTAACTATTTAAAAAAATTTTGAAAGTTCCGTGTCGAATTGAGGTACCGTTCATTAATTCCTCAAAACTGTTTGGTCTTGGCAATTTTTGTATGTTATAGAGTTACAATTGTTTTTACTCACCAAATATTGATGTGTTTCACAGGGCCTTAGCAAGATTAAATTTTAATATGAACATAGAGATTCCAATTGTAAAAATCTGTTTTCTTTTCTAAATAATTTAAAAAATCATGTTACTGATATTTTTGCTATAAATCACATAATAGTATTTATTAAAAGAAATTGAATGTTTATGTATGTTTTCAGTCATTTAATGTGCTGAACAAGGCAGGATTCTCTAGTAATAATTGTCTCCTTTTTGTGAACTGAAGAAAAATATAAGTTCTAGCTCTATTTTCTCAGTGGGTTATTTTGCATTTTACTAAATCTTAAGAGTCAATGTAATTGTTCATATATTAATAAATTAGTATGGAATTAATTTTATATCAACACATAATTATTTATTATCTTAAGTTGCCTGAAATGCATTATTAAACGATTATACTCGCGTGAAAATTCAGCTTTTTTGCCTTTCGGCCAATCTCATCCCGGGTTTACTATTCCCCTATAAAGTGCTTGACTTCGCCCGCAGGTCCTTGATCTTGACTCCGGTTAGGCTCAAAATCGTCTCAATATGGGTCCTATATGAACGTGCATCGGGGGAACAATATTGGGATGTCTAAATTTTTTAATGTTGATCCTATATAGTGCAAATATCGACCTTTATAAGGCCAATATAGAGCCCATATTGTCTGAAAAATGAATACAAAATATCGGGTGAATCAAACAATTCTATATGGGACCAATATTGAAAAATAATGGCCCTTTGAACCCTTTTTGGGAAAAGATTCGTGAATATTGGTCCAATGGGGGCCCAAGTAATATTATACTGCTAGGATCCAAAGCAGGTGGGCCATCCCCCTCTGTAGAGGATCAAAACTCCGATGGCATGTCTTCAAATCATCCTCAGGGATATTTCCCAAACCGTCGCCAGTTGTGCAGCTCTAGTGCGAGGTAAATAAAAAACCTTCCTTTCAGTGATTTTAAGTTCTTTGTGTGTTGAATATTTAAAGATCTGTAATAAGATCTGTAATTAACTTGGTAGCTGTAACTGGAACTGTCTCAGCGGTCCTGTAAACTCACTAGTTAACGGGAAGACTCTTTCAGAATATGACGCTTTGTTTTGGTTTCTTTTTTTTTCTCTTAATTTCATTTTCTCTTTTGTTTGTTTCTTTTTAATTTTCCACTTGTGTTAATTTATATTTATGTTTTAATTATATAATGTTATCTATTAATTTGTCACTTATATGCAGTAGAATTTATTCTTTTTTTTTCTTTTTGTCCCTCTTAAAACTTAAGTCACCGTTGAGGGCACAAATCCATAAACTTTTAATTATATTTGTTTCAAAAGCAAATATAATTTAATTATATTTGCTTTTGAAACAAATGAATAAAAATAGCCAACTTTTGTTTTCTTGTCATTTTAAATATATAATATAATTTATTCATTAAAAGAACACACATGAACAAAGTATGTGTTACTAATACCCTTGGTCAGAGAAACCTATTTTTTCCGTCTCAGATTTGGGGAAGAAAGGAAAGTGAGAAAAAAAATTGCTTTTTCTGTCCTTGGTGAAAGATACGAGACAATTTTTTCCCTTTTTAATCCTGACACTAAAATTGAACTGCAAATTATTCCCTTTGCATATGCAAGTATTTGATCAAAAAATTTTATACTCTGGAATTAAAAAAGAAGTTCGCTGATAGTTAGCTAAAAACTATTTTCTTCAAACACTGAAAGAAAAATATTTTTATATGGTACAGTACACTCTCGATTATCCGGTTTGCGGATAATCGAGAACATTTGCGGATAAAAGAGAAACATTTTCAAAGTTAAAAAAATTTTATTTATGAAGTTATAACACTGTCAAATTTTTGGAAAGCAATATTCGTTATTGGATTGCAGTATATGGAATATCAGCAGCCTGGTCAAAGGTAAAATCGTCTATGTTATCATGATCGTGGAGAAAGATCATACCGCTTGATGAATAATCATCTTCAGATATTCAAGAAGAATATGATAACAATATTCTCAAACAAGAAAAAGAAATCTAAGGTTTTAAAGTGATGCATGTGAGCCTGGCTTCCAGTATTTGACAAATGAAGACATCGTTATGTTGTTAAATCAAATAGTGATGATAGTAACTGATGCAGAAGATGTAATAAATGAGGAGCAGTTTAATTTCTGCAGCTCTGCAATCTGTTGAATTTTTATTAGATTGTATAGGAGGATTTGATTACGGGGACATTACTACGGTTCGTAAAATATGTGGCGCATTACACATTTTTTTAAAAGGAAAATTCCTAGTTTGATGTTATACAGGATGCAAATGTCAGTAATTTTTATATTTTTTGTACTGATTAGATTTTTTCTTTAATAAAAAGAAGTTTTCGGATTATCCGTGTTTTTCGATTGTCCGCGAGACCTGTCCCGGTGATTAACCCGGATAATCGGGAGTGCACTGTATTTGGGATTATTGTAGGCAGTTTAATTGATTTTGCCTTAACATGTTAGACATTTATTACAATAATAGCCTTTTGACTTATGAAGATAGTGATAGATTATCTTACTACTAGGCCAATACTTTGCATGTGTATCCACATTCCATGATTTTATAATTTCATTCAGCTTTTGGAAATTCCTTTCTGTAACTTAATTTATAATTTAAAACTTCATGAGAATCAATTCTATAATTTCACCAAAAAATATGAAAATAAAGAGTTAAGCTAATAATAAATCTATTTCTAAACTTAAAAGCAAATAAATTAAAAATTGTTGCTTATGAAAACTGGAAGATATTTTCCAAAAATAAAGTATGATATTGCTTATCACATTTTCAAACATTCTTTCAATGCTCCAAAATGCTACAATTTATATCAGTAATTGTTTAAATTTAAACAATTTTTGCAATTGCTGTTATGATTTTAAACTATTTATAAAAACCAATTTATCAGAAAACTTCACGCATTACTTATTCATAATTGAAGTGACTTTTTTATTTTAAAAATTTTACTAATATTTATTTTTATGAAGAAAAAAATATTTTTGTCGCAAACAAATTTTTGGAGTGTTCCTTCGTTATTTAGAAATTTATTGATTTTTAAAACCAAGCTTTATGTATTCTTTACTTTATTGTGAATATTGATGTGCATAATCATGTGAAATATTTTTTAGGACAATTGGGCGTACCGAGCTGTTGGAATTCCTCTTACACGATCATTTACTATTAATCACAGAGGAGAGCTTAAATTAGAACTCATTCAGACATTCCAATCTTCGTAAGTTATGCTCCTTTCCTCAAATATTAAGTATTAATCTGAGTAAATGAAAAGTGTATTGGGTGTGACACATATAGATGGTTGACTAAATGTAAACAATAACAAGCTCCCTAAAACCGGAAGAATTTTAGAAAACTTTCCGTGTATCCCTCCGCTTATGTTATGCTATTACGTCCTAAAATAAATTTAATGAAATTATATCATAAATAAAGTGTAAAGGTTAGCCATGTTTTGAGTGTTATCTCTTATTTGGTTATATATGAGTGGGAGCCGCGATGGCTCAGGCGATAAAGCGTTCGACTTCCAATCGGGTGAACTAGGTTCAAATGGTCCATACAAATTCCGCATTCGGTTTACACCAACCACAGTGCTAAGGTGAAGTATCCTCAATGGTAGGCAGATCATGGGTTAAAGTCCCCTTACTGTCAGGCTAACTGTGGGAGGTTTTCATGGTTTTCCTCTCCATGTAACACAAATTCGGGTTAGTTCCATTAAAAAGTCCTCCACGAAGGCAAATTTCTCCCAATACTTGATCCAGGAGTTCCTTTGTCTTCTGGATTGGGTTCAAAAATATCAGGCTACGGTGTTGAACATTAGTAGTCATAAACTTAAAAACTGGATCGGCTGTTCAACGACGATTGTAAAATAAAATATATTTTTGTGGAATTGTGCCATTTCTTAATTTTTGGGTAGCATCATAGCAAGCTTGCTATGATGCTACCCAAAATAGCAAGCTTGCAGGGTCTTATGAATTCGTTTGTTGTGTTGAAAGTTGGGTTAAAAAAAACAAGTTATAATAAGAACACTACAAATATAATAGTATGGGATGGCGTGCTCTTTCAAACTTAGGCGTAAAAATATATCAAAGTAGCAACTCAGAAGTCTTACAAAGAATTTTTAACACCTAGCGCCATTTGTGCTTACTTTTCAAGGTCAACCATCCTTTGATAGTATGCTGCACTTTCAGAACCTTGTAAAGATTTGTAAAACCCACATAACAATAAAATTTCTTTTAGTTACAGTATAGTATAAAATCAAGGAAGAATTTGATGATAAGAGAAAGTCTATCCAATACTGTCGAATTAGTAACCAAAAAAGAACACAATTTTCCAGGAGAATGATATTGTGTTAGTATTTGTGATATAAAATTTATAATATTGTGATATAACATATCTATTGATTATATTCTGCAAAAGCAATTTCTTGGTGACAATGTCACCAACTGATTTTTTATACTGCCAATTTAAATTTAAAAATTGATAAACTGGCTAAAATTTTATAAGTGTATTTTCAGGAATGAAATTGACATTAGATAAAAAATAAACTTTATTTTTTAGATTCATGTAACTTTCTCAATTAAAATAGTTAGTATGTTGTTGTATAGCTTTTAAAATAAACAATCGATCCAAGGCATTTAGGTGTGACGAATGTGTTCCAAACTTAGAAGAATACTCGCAATTTTGGGATCACTTTATATATATATATATATATATAGTGTTTTCATCCTAGAAAAAAAAATGGGTGAGAATTTCTCACCCTTTTTCAAAAACAGGGCGAGATTTCAAAAAGTTAAGTGAGATTTCTAAAAATTAAAAAACACATAGACTTGAAGAAAAAAATCATTTCTTTAATTATAATACGTTTTTAACATTTCTATTTTTTAAAGCATTGAATATTTTTGCTGTATCATCATAGAAGACTTTGCCTTTACAAGGTATTTGTCCATCTTACATTGGTGCATAAAAAATTTGAACGTCTTACATGAAGAAACCTTACCTACGGTAAACAAGTGGTTGCAGAGAAATGTGTTCTAGAAGGGGTTCCGTGGTTCAGAGGGGTACTGTTCTATTGTTTAAAAAGGTTCGGAACAAGGTAAATAGAGAAGCTAGATAACAGGGCAGATGTTGAAAATAATGAAAGATCCAGGAAGAAAAATGAAACGGATTTATTCTAAATGGCGTAATACGAAGCTTTTTCCAAAATGCGAGAAATTCGCGAATTTTGAAATTGTTTTATAGAATGCGGGAATTTCTCTCAGTTATAATTTTTAAATGCGAGAAAAGAAAAAAAGTATGCGTAATTCTCACGTTCTCTCGCTGTAGTGAAAACACTGATATATATATATATATATATATAGTCAAACTTCTATTTAACGAACTTCCATTTTGCGAATTTCTCTACTTTGCGATTTTTTTCGTCGAACCAAAAACATTTTCGAAATTTCTTCATATAATAACTTCCATATAACCCAGTGAATTTTCTATTTAGCGAACTTTTCTTTAGGATCCACTTTCCCTATTTCCCAAAATATTTTCTAGTATTTCAAACTTGTTAACGCATTTTATGGGGCTAATGACCTTGAATTTATTTTTGCAGCCACTTAGCTTTTAAAGAAAGCGGTAAAATCTCTTTTCTGTTTTGTTTGCATTTCATACAGGGATCCATGCCAGAAAGCATAACAGAAATTTCTAAAGCATGGAAATACAGATTGTACTATTGGTAACAGTAATGCTGGATTCTTAATCAGCGCAGAAAATTTAGAAAGTGCGGATGACATTCCTTTAGAAGACTTTTTTAAAAAAATATGGGTACAGTTAAGAGAGAACCAGGAAATTAAGGATGTACTGATTAATGATTTTCATTTTATTGATTCTAATGCTGCAACTATAGAAATGGATGTTATGGACAGTGTGAAAAATTAAAAAAATACAGCAATAAATTGTGAGGAAGAAGATGAAGACTTAACTGAGATGAAGAAATCACCAAACTTTCATATGATAAAATGTTAAAATCATTTAAAACAATTTGATAGTAGATAATAATTTACAAGATAAAGGTGTATCAATTGCTATTTTAATGTCCTGTGTTCATGAATTTAAAACCTGTTTTGTGTGGTTTAAATATTTTAAATGGTGATTTTCTATTTAACGAATTTTAACATTTATACAAACTTTTTTATCGGGGTTTAGCGACTCCGTTAAATAGAGGTCCGACAGTATATATATATATATCCACGCACACACTCATATATATATATATATATATATATATATATATATATATGTATATATATATATATAATGTCGTTGCCGAGTGGAAGGATTAAAACAGATCTTAGGCAGGGAAGGAGGGTACAAAATTTATTTATTAATTATTAGGCAGAGAGCAGTCATGAAAGTGGTCTCGAAAAGTTGTGCTCTTCGATATAAGTTAGAGAAAATCTTGCCAAGTAAATCTGTAAAATGCTTCGTTTTAGGGAATGGGGGAAATCTTAGTAATTATAATTGGTTTATTAAATAGGTTGCGCAATTCCCACAAAGAGCAATGGGGAAAAGCCTTACTTTTAATTAATGCATGCTTACGCCAAAAATAGATTTTAGTCAGGATGTAAATTTAAAAGTGTGAGAAAGCATTTCTTTTTGAAGAATAATTTAAGAAAAGGATATTCAGAAAAGGAATAACATAAAAAGATTAATTAAAGCTTTTTATGTTACATACATACCTACATACATACATAGATAGATATATTAAAATTAATTTCAATATTAAATATTTATAAATAGACAAATATTAAAATTTTATTTCTAGTGGAAATTAAGAAAAAATAATTATAAATTTTATGTTATAGTGAAAATTAAGTAGTAAAGATACTTTGAAATGCTGCTTATTTATATACCAAAGTATTATATTGAAACAAACTGCTTTAAAATAAGTTTTTTTTCTCTCTCACAGATACACCAGATTAAGTGATGATGTTGATCATGTTTTCCCTCCTTTGAAACCAAGCACAAGGGTGAATGGTCATCCCACCCCCATATTTTCATCCCCGGAAGAATACAGTTACTTTACATATTGGAGGGAGCCTGTTCGGATCCTCACCGATGATGATGATCTTACAGTATAAATACAGTGAGTACCCAGGCACTTCTCCTACATTTGCAATCTACGAGTAGCTTTACTTTCTACATCACATGTGGGTTAAAAAAAAAATTGGAATAGCTTCTGTATTAATACTATAGAACTTTGTTAATAATGTGGCCTGTTTGAGTTACCTGAAATTCAAATTATAAGAGAAGTGCAGTTTTTGTGAGCAAAATTATTTCTTCCAATTATGTTAGATCTCCATACCTGGGAATTTCAACAAACTTTTTTTTAATTCTTGTAAATTAATAATAATTTTATTACTCATTGTAAAAGTCAATAGATGATAGAGCATTGAAAAAAATCTATTTTTTTAATATAAAAAAATTATCTTACCAAAATAACTCCTTTTTTTTAAATAGATCTAAAATTAATGTATTTTTAAATTTTATAAAATAATAATTTTTAGTTTGAGAATATTTTATTTATCAAATGCAAAATTTGACAACAAAACAAAAATATGTATATATATATTGCTCAATTTTATATTAATATATATTGTTTATACAAAATGTATAATTATATTGTTAAAGCCTCAATGAAAAGAGTAGAAAGTAGATTATCTGTTTCACTTATAGAATTTTTGATCTTTCCAGCAATTTTATTTTTAATTTCTGTTTTTTTTTTTTTTTTTTTTTTTTTTTTTTTTTTTTTAAATTTTAAGAGCAAGTAGACACTTTTTATGATTTAAAAAAATATTCATAAGAATTGATTAAGTAATTTTAAGTAAATTTTTTATTTGTTTTTCAACACTCCTATTTTTTACAAAAAATCTTACTATTTTCCTTACCGTTTTCTGAAAATTTTGGCTGCTGTCCTTGGAAGTAACTACCACTACGGTTATTAAATATCAATTCACTAGTATATAAGACATGCAATTTATTTAATCTCGAGGTACCTTTTGATAGATAATGGTTGACATTGTCGATAACTCCTTTCCCTGCAGAAACTTTTTCCTTTTGCTTAACTCTTCTTTGAAGACATCAGTTGATTGACTTAAAAAAAAATTTATATAGAAAAATACATAAATAAAATATTTACCTGGTTCACCTCAACCACAATTCTCCTGAACCCTCAGACTGACCATGGAAAAAGAAAATAACACCTCAAACATAATTAATCTTTTTTCTTAAGAAGTTTTTATCTCCATAATGCTTGCGGAAATTTAATGACTTTTTATAACATTTATACACCAATATATTTTGTTCTAGTGACATTGGTATTTGATTTATTTCCTTCCTTTAAAATTTAAGAAAATTCTCCAAGAGTCCAAAGTCAGACAAAATTATAGTTTCGCTGATTATTAGTTATCAAAAGTTTTTAAAAAAAATTGCTCTTTTAACCTTTATTGTTTAAGCAACAAATGGCACCTTAATGACCCATTTTTCCAATAGATCACTGAAGTCAAACATCACTAGTAGCGGTCAGTGAGCTGGTAGGTGACCACTTTGATCAGCCTGCAAAGGAATTGAGGTATCGGTCCTCTTTAAACTATTCTACTAGATTGGATTTTGTGCACTGGTCGTCTGGCTATTATACGGTGGGAGCCATTTCCTTCTCAGAGGATCAAAATTGTTTAGGCGTGTCTTCAGCGTCAATAACCTGTTATGCAGCTTTAGTGTAACATAAATAAAGTACTTCTACTACTAAATGAGAAATTTATGATAAAAAATGTACAAGCCATAGAATGATTATCTTTCAGAAAGTGGGGGAAAAAAAAGAAAAAAAAAGCTCCTAGTTTCTTGCTTCATAACATTTATACTAAATGTAATGTCAGGGTTTCCACAGTCCTTAAAAACTGCTTGATTTTTATTTCGAAAATAAGGGCCCTTGAAAGTACTTAATTTTAGTTCAAGGTTTTTAAAAGTCCTTAATTTTTTAGCATCACTATGGTTGATAGAAAAGATTTTTCAGTTCCAATTTTTTAAAACAAAATGTCGTTCTTTGATAACTTGGAAATAGACCATGCATCGAGGTAAAGCATTTTAGAGGGACAAAAATTAATGTTGCAGGCAAGGGGAAGAAAACATGCCCTTTAATTAATATATTCTGCCCTTTTCCTAAGATGATACTCTATGAAGAGAGTGAAGCATTCTAAAAGAAAAAAATAGTGTGGATGAGGGGAATACTGCACATAATGCTTTTTTTTGGGGGGGGGGGACAGTTTTAAGGTACTTAAGTTGAAGATTCACACTAACCTTCAAAATTGACAGAATTCAAGAAATTCAGTTCTACTGGTAACGCATCTGCTTATAGGAATTGAGTAAAACGCTAAGAAAAGAAGTATCAAAAAAAAATTTTGAAATAGAATCCGTTATGAAAACTATTTCCTAAAATCTTGAAGAATTAAATAAATTTGTATAATATCTCAATGTGTAATAAGTAACTGTAAATTTATAGGAAGCATAAAAATTCTTTTAAATTCATGATTGTACTAAAAATTAAACAGATTTGTAAGAAACAGGGTTTAAAAAATCCCAGCCCACCTAGGTTTTTCATCAAAAACCTGGGGTTTATTGAATTTTTGATAAAAAAAAAAAAAGAAAAGTTTTTTTAAAAAATACTTATTTTTTTTTTTTTCCTGAGTACTAAATAAGAAAGCATGATTTGCTTCTAACAAGAAAGTTAAGTATTTGGTAACTATTTATAACTTGTTTTGTTGCAATGTAAAATTTAAGTTTTGGATTGTTACGCTATTATTTTTATTTCTTAAGGATATACAGATTGTTACATAAAAATTTTAATCTACTGGACTAAAAATCCTTAGATTTTAATAATAATTTTATTCAGTTAACATTGCAACTTAATATACTGTTTTTAGTTTTTGTTCAATTTTTGGTGTCTTGAAAATTAGTTCATGTTTTTCACCCAATTGTTCAGTTACATTACGTAGAGTTAATTTCTAATAACAGGTTTGGCTGGAACTGATTTTGTTAAAGTTCATCATAAAAGTAAATATAACACATTTGCTGGTTTAGTAGCAAAATATAAAAACTTGTTGAAATAATTTTTAAACGGTTTTGACAAATTTCTTAATTTACTCTTTTCTTTTAATATACGTGAAAAAAAATTCAAATCTTAATTTCTGCACTTAATTTTACAATTCAATTTCAATGAAATCATTAAAAATGGAATGCAGATTAGTTTCATACGTTAACTTTTGCAATCTGAATGACGTTAACTTTTAACAATCTGAATTTTTTTTTTTTTTTTAACAGACATGGGTTTGCAAAAATTGCCTGGTAATTCTTTGCTGAGTTCCCTGTTAATTAATACAATTATATCAGTGCTCACCTAATAATAAAATTGTTTTTTATTATTTTTTTGATTTTTTTAAGGAAGGTAAATAATTTGCACTGTCACTGGTGGCATATGTATATTCAATGATAAACAATCATACTATTTTTAAAGTCCTTAATTTTTCAAACAAATTCTTAATTTTTGCTTTATTAAAAGAGTGGGAACCCTGAATGTGTACATATACGAATGTAGGAATTAAAATGTGTGTGTTTTATTTTTCAGACTTGGTATTTCAGCGAATGGAAATGTACAAATCTTGTGATCGGAAATTGTTGAGCTCTGCGTGACCTCATTTTAGGTGTGTGTAAGGAAAAACTTACTTTCCGAGACATAATATTCTCAATTGAAGTTTATCAGTCCTGTCAATTGAAGCTTATCTTTTGGTTGCACATCATTCATTGTACAGTTTGAAGGAGGGGGAAAAAACTTGTTATTTGTTTATAGGAGCTTATTTTTGTATAATATTGTTGATTTTTCTTCTGCTTCACCATTTTGTTTTATTTTTCTCAATAATCTCTCCTGTCATACATTATACAAATTACGTAAATTTATTTAATTTTTAATTTAGAAACTCCTAAATTATAATATTTGAGTATTCATAAACAACTCAAGCGATTAACTAAAATTGAAAAAGCAACCTTGAGATGTATAGAAATATCTGGAAGATAGGTAAAAAATTTTTCCTCCTAATCACTTTTCAAAATTTAGCAGAGTAAGTTAATGTTTCATAAACAACTGAAGAGAAAAACTGATGTTGAAAAAGCAGCCTTAAAATGTATAAAAATATCAGGAAGCTGAATGAAATTTTTCCTGCTAATCTTTTTTTAAGATTTAGCAGAGTAAGTTAATGTTCATTCACTGTAAACAAACTATAATAATCTTTTAAACCTGAAAATTTGAGAGCTTTATTTATTTATTTTTTTCTCTAAAGTAATCCATTCTTGAATGAAATTTTACGATGTTTATCTGTGGGAACTGTTTATGATAACACATTCTGTCAATGAAGAAGCATCAACTTGCATTGTTTAATAATATGCTGTAGAACTTCTATTATCCAAAAACTTCTCTTCATTGCAATTCATACCAAAGTTGTTGTTTTTTTAAGACATGCTCTTAGTTTTTTCCCCAACCATTGCAATAAATAATATGCTATCATAATTTTCCTATACAAAATAAAAACACTCTTTATACTTAATGGCTACATACACTTTATCATTTTATGTGAGGTAACAAAAGAACAATTTGTTTGTTAGTTGCTTTAATTTTGCCAAAGACATCTGAAAGTTGCAATTTTTGATGTTTCATCTACCTTTTTTATTAATTTGATCATCTTCACTTCCATTTCTGCTGAAAGAAAGCAGTTTTTGTTATCTGTGTAAGAAAAATGTGATATTTATGTGCAAATGAAATCTGAAGAAAATCTTACAAATAAATACAAAACCAGTTTATAATCCAAAACTAAATGCTGCATTGCACAAAGGGTTTATTCTTTTAAGAAGTACAACCGTTTAGAACTGACTTTTCATATACCTTTGTAAATATTTAACAAAAACACATTTATTTAAGGATTGAAATTTAATACTGTATAGCACTCTTATTTCAAAATTTAAAATTCTATTTTCTGAATCAATTTGATGAAAATTGTTTTTAAAAATAATCATTACATATGATAACCAGGTGTTAGATTATCCACAGTCTGAACCAAACTATTTCTTATATTTGAGGTCCAACTGTGCCTCCATTACATGTATTTTCTTCACCCTCTAAATACTCATTCAAACAGGTGGATGTAAGTAAATCTTTATTTTTCACTCACTTCTGATTTACTTTAGTAAATATTTGTTTTGCTAGAAACTTCAATCATGTTTAAAAGGAATGTATATTTTTTAGTTGTTAGGAAAAAAAATCGTATTGAACCATTAATAATGAAAATATTATTAATTTTATGGATCCCCTATGCTGTAACATATCAACTATTTGTAAGATGTATAATTTTAAAAAATGTGTGTGAAATATTTCAAAATAAATTGGCTTCCATTTTTATTTACTATTGTTTTTATTTTTTTAAACGAGTGGTTGCCTTTGTTTTTTTCTTTGTAACCACTGTCGAACAGCCAACCCAATTTTTCGTTCAACTCTGCCGCTTTGCTTAGAGGTTCCCCGAACAAATTGTTATCGTTTTTTGCTTACGATTTTATTTTCAGTCAATGTCATTTTCTGGGTGTGGAAAATGCCACTTCTCAGGATGTGTAGCATTTTTGAAAAATGCTTAAAGGTACTTATTTTTTATTTGCATTTTTTAAAAGCCCTTAAAGGTGTTTTTTTTTTATTTGGGGTTTATAAAAAGGGCTTTATTTTCAGTGTTTAAAAAGGGATTTTTTTCTTTTTTCTTACAAAAAATTCACGATTTTTACAGTATTTATCAAAAACTAGTTAATTTACCATAATTATGTGAAGTTTGGGAAAATGTTTTTGAATTTTATTGATTTTATGTTCATAAATTGAGAATTTTAAATGACAGAAGAAAAAAAAAAAATTTTATTACTGCACAGATCCTAATTATGATTTTTTTTTTTTTTTTTAAAGTGATTAAACATATTTTTTGAGTGCTTAAAAGGTGCTTATTTTTCATTGAAAAATCTGGCTACATACCCTGACTTCTGTTAGCGCCATAGAAAGAAGTATTTTTGAATAAAATTTAGCGTCCATAAAAATTATCCCAACGGATATAATTATGTGTAAAAACAAATTTACCGATTACCATTGTCAGAGCATTGTTTAAATAAATAAACAATTATGGTTTTTTGTTCATTTAATTTTATATCATTAAAAAAGTTAGCTTTATAAGGTGAGAGGTGGTTTGTTTGAGATGCTTTTTCAGAAATAACTTTTTTTTTCTAATTTAACTTTCAACTCTAAAAGTACTAAATTGTTGATAGCATGGTCTTTAGTTCACTTTGACGCAACATGAAGTTGCATCATCAAAAAGAGCTCCCCAAATAAGAGCGTCACCCAAATAGTTTGAATACATTTTAATCTAATTATTTGTATTAGGTTAATAATTTTTGTTTTGATACTTTTTTCACATTTCCTTATTTGACCTTTTTTCGCTTTTGGTTCATATGTTTGCCTGGACGCTGGGAGAGATTTTAATGGTCTCACCTAAAGGTTTTCTTCAACACTAAGTCTGTGGAAAAAGTTCTGTGCCTCCCAAATGTGGTCATAAATGGAGGTTTCACGATTTAATATTATTTGTACACTAAATTCTTAGGACTAAGCAAAAGTTCAAATGAAATAAGCTTGAATTTATCTTTAGACCCTTTATGTTTGTTGCGATACTGCAAGCGCCATCTAATGAAAATATTTTGAACTTCTATTATTATTATGCAGTAGTTGTATTCTGGAAACCGCCAACGGCGGATGTAAAATTATTTACTCTTTCATTAAAATTTGTTTTGTTATTAAGCCCTTGTGTGCTTGCCTCATTTGTGTTTTTACAATGAGTGTATATTTTGTCTTTATTCCCAGTTTCGAAAAATTAAATCGGGTAGATTTTATCGGAGAACCCCATCTTTTATTTTTAAAACAGTATTGTTAAATAATTGGCGCCCAACGTGGGGCCCGATATTTGATATATTAATTTCGAGACTGTGTTCTGAACTGTGCCAACATGGAATTAATTCAATTTAAAGCGAAAAGAAAAGGACTAAGAACTTCATTTTCGCTATGTGTGAAAAATATTGAAGATGTGTTCAATGCTGCTGAATTGGATATTAAGGAAATTAATATAAAAACACTTTCGATTTCCGAACTTCAATTGAAGGACAAATTCGAGCGGTTGGCAAACTGCCAAGAAGAAATTTCTGATTGTATTCTTCGCTCGGAGAATGCTGAAACCGAATATTATGAGTCTGATTTTGAAAAAGCTGAAGATTATCGAGATAAATTTCACGAAGTTTCCTCGTAATTGACTGAACATTTAAATAAAACAGACGTAGTTCAAAGAAAATATAAACTCCCACAGATAGAACTAAGAAAATTTAGTGGTGAATTAAAAGATTTCTTAGGCTTTTGGAGCCAATATGAAAAAATTCATTCCGACGAAACACTGTCGAAGGAGGATAAGTTTCAGTCTTTGTTATCGTCTTCAGAGCCGCAGTCAAAGGCGGCTTCCCTGCAACTGCTCAGAACTATGATAAAGCCATTGAACAGTTAAAAGAGCGTTTCGGACGGACTGATTTATTGGTGCAAGTTTATGTTTGTTACTTAATGAAAAATGCTATATCTGGTCTATCCAAAACTGCCCTCTACGATGAATTGGAAGGAAAGATACAGGCCTTAGGACGTACACAGAGCAATTATGGAGATTTTCTAATGCCACTCGTAGAAT
This sequence comes from Parasteatoda lunata, assembly GCA_949128135.1. NCBI lineage: Eukaryota > Metazoa > Arthropoda > Arachnida > Araneae > Theridiidae > Parasteatoda > Parasteatoda lunata. The sequence goes on along the minus strand of OX421971.1, from coordinate 6,116,898 downwards.
CTTCTTTACCGGAGACTGTATTGATCGCCTACGAAAGAAGTCGTTCTTCTGATCAAGGGGAAAGATCTTTGCAAAAATTAATGAACTTTTTACAGCGAGGGGTGAGGAGCTTGTAGTCCTGGATTTGGAACTCCTTCTAAGAAAATTGATTTATCTACCACAGCTGCATTGGTAAGCACTACGCATGAAAATCAATTTTATCTGTCTCTTTTGTGAGAAAAAGCACCTTTCCCAAGACTGCTATTTTGCTCGAAAGCTAAGTTTAGAAGAAAGGTAATATACAACAAAAAGGCTTGTGTCTCCTGTCTTAAATTGGGACATACTGCTCGTACATGTAGGAGGAATATTAGATGCATTAATTGTAATAAAAATCATTTTATTTTGATGTGTCCTGATCGAGAAATGAAGAACAATGAACCTTAAACTGAGGAAGTGTCATCTTTAGCCAATAGCAGTTCCCCTGATTATAGTTTTAAAGCTGTTTTTCTTATGACTCTAATAGTAAAAGTTAAAAATAAGAAAAGTGAGTATAATATACGGGCCATATTAGATACTGGCTCGCAGCGCTCTTATTTGAGTAATAAAATTGTTAAGAAATTGTATTTAAAACCTAAGGGTAAACAAACACTTATTCATGGTTTAATTGGAGGTAACGAAACTAAACCTAAAGACCATGAATGGTTCATGATTAAAGTTTGCAAAACACTTTTTGTTTAAAACTAGAAGTCCTCTCTGAGGAGAAAATTTGTGGTTTTGTTCCTAGAGATGCTGTTACTCTAAAAGAATTGCAACATAGATATTCATGATGTTAATGATTCTGAAATAGATCTGCTTCTTGGAACAGACATTACATCTAAATTGTTTACGGGTAAATCAATCAAGTTTAATGGTTGCACAAACAAAACTTGGTAATACTCTTACTGGTAAATTAAATAATGTCGTTTATAGAGATATAAATAATGCTAAATCAATATCTGTTGATTCCAATTGTATTCTATGTGATAATATACCAAATGATTCTCTTTCTGTTGATTCTGATAACGTATTATGTGATACTATTCATGGTAAAGTAGATAATGCTATTACTGCCAATTCTGATAATGTATTATGTGATAATGTATGTGTATTGCATTCATTCACTTTAAATGTAAATAAGTTTTGGGATCTCGATGTAATTGGTATCAGAGACCCCTATGATAATTCTAAACAGAGATTATTGTTTTCGGAAGCTATTGAGCAGTATAAAGATAACTTAACTATTCTTCCGAATGGAAGATATGAACTTTTACTTCCATTTAAAAGTGAAACTACTTTACTTGATAACAAACAGTTAACTTTAAAGCGTCACTTGAATATGTGTAAACGCTCTTTAGCAAATGGTTATTTGAATGATTATATCAATGTTTTTAAAAACTGGCAGGAGATAAATATTATAGAAAAGGTTCCTGATAGTGAAATTAATGAACCTTGCCATTATTTGCCCCATCGTCCTGTCATCAAACAATCGAGCAAGACATTTAAATTGCGTCCAGTTTTTTTATGCCTCAGCCAAACAGTGCAATCAACCATCTTTAAATGACTGTTTGGTCATAGACCCAAATTTGATCGAATTGATTCCTGATTTAGATTATTTCCAATAGGTCTTTCTTCTGATATAGAAAAGGCCTTTTTGCATCTCCCCTCAGCACCGAGATTTTTTACGATTTTTCTTTCCGTCTGAGACAGGTGATCTCATTGCTTATAGACACTGTATTTGGTGTGACCACGAGTCCCTTTTTACTAATGGCTTCTTTGAGTCATCTCCTGGAGAACGCTTCCGATGAATTTTCCGATGTTGTTCCCAAACTCCGGCATGCTTTTTACGTCGACAATTGCGTCACGGGAGTTAACACTGTCCCAGAATTAGAAAACTTTATTATTAAGACTCAAAATTTAATGAAAGCAGCTTGTTTTAATTTGCAAGGTTGGGAAGGTAATATAGCAAATCCTCTTTTATCCAAGTCTTCTGGTGATACTTCCTTACTGGGTATTAAGTGGAATTTGGATAGAGATACTTTACGATGCAACTTTACTAATGATTTAGATCGTAACGAAACATTTACAAAAAGAACTGTATTATCGTATGTGCAACGATTTTTCGATCCTATAGTTACGGTTTTTCGATTGTGTCCAAGTACTTTGCAGCCTAAATTGTTGTTGCAGAAAATGTGGAAAGATAAGCTTAGTTGGGATTCCTTAATACCGCCAGAAATGAATAAAGAATTTTCTACCTAGATAGATGAAATATCCTTTTTTGAGCATCCCTCGTTTTGTCGAAATTAATGGTTCTTCGGAATAGCATGTATTTGTAGATGCGTGCAAAACTTCATACGGTGCATGTGTATTTATGAAAACTGAAAATTCTGGTAATGTTAAGATTCAATTATTACGCGCTAAAGCTAGAGTCGCTCCCGTAAAAGAAATGTCTATTCCTAAACTCGAACTTATGTCTTGTTGTATCGGAGCAAGAATGGCTCTTTCCATTCGTTTAGCTCTTGATATCCCCACTATGAAAACCTATTTTTGGTGCGACTCAATGGTTGCGTTGTGGTGGATAAAAGAGCAGGGGGAGTGGTCTATTATCGTTTCTAATCGAGTTAAAGAGATTAGGCAAATTACTTCACCTGATGATTGGCGGCATGTTCCGGGAGATATGAATCCTGCTGACCTCGTTTCACGTGGATGTTCTCCCACAAAGTTGGCAAGGTTACACCCTCATGGTTGTTCGAGTAACTGGCCTTGCAATGAGATTGTTTGCGAAAAGGGAGTAGATTTAGAGAGAAGAAAGGTAGTGCTAATTCGGTTGAGGAGGAAATACCTTGGTACGCAAAGCAGTTATCCATCAATAATCAGACTTGTTGCTTGTTTCGTTAACAATTGTCGCGTTCAAAAGAAATCTAGAATTGTAGGCAACTTGACCCTGGCAGAAACTGCGGAAAAGAGTTTAATCAACATTGTTCAATCAAAGTTTTTTCCTTTTCCTAATGAAATACCTGTATATAATGTTTACAAAGATTCAGAGGGTATGATCAGAGTTAAAACTCGCATAACTGAAAGAATTGACACCCCTTATTTTAAATCTCCTATAATTTTGCCTGAGAAGTGTATTTTTACACAAAGATTAATTGAGTATTATCATTGTGTTAACTATCATGCTGATACTCAAATATTGTTGAACATCATTCGCGAAAAATTTTGGATTGTGAGAGGTAGAAAAGCAATTCGCAATATTGTAAGGAGCTGTATCAAGTGCAAGAGGTATACCGCTAAAGCTCAATTCTCTGAGCCTGTTTCTCTTCCCGAAGACCGCGTGAATGATTCATCTGTTTTTGAGGTTGTGGGAGTGGATCTAGCGGGACCCCTTTACATTAAGAAAGGTAGCAAAGCATGGGTTGTTTTGTTTACTTGCACAATATACCGCGCTGTCCACTTGGAGTTAGTGACCTCTTTAAGTACAGATTCATTTCTTTTGGCTTTTCGACGTTTTGTCGCCAGAAGAGGTCGTCCCAGAAAAATATACTCGGGTGCATGCAATGATTTGAATAAAATTGATTGGGATAAAGTTTTGAGAGAGGCAGAGCTACACCATATAAATTGGAAATTTAACCCTCCGTCAGCAGCCCGGTTTTTGGGAACGGCTGATTCGGACACTTAAAGATCTTTTGAAACGCACGCTAGGGAGATCTGCAAACGGTATTATGTGACATCGAGTCAATTATGAACTCTATACCGCTCTGTCCGAAGACTCATCCGATTTAAAACCTCTTACACCAGCTATGTTTCTTTTAGATAACTCAGAAACTAAAGTAATTGATATCGATATAGAGTTCAGCTTATAGAATCCTTAAGAAAACGTTTCCGAAAGGAGTACTTGGGACAAAATTTAAAGGGCAAAAATATAGATATTTCGGTTGGTGAGGTCGTTTAAATTGGCGATGACTTTAAAAAGCGTTTAAATTGGCCATTAGCCAGGGTGATAGAGCTTATCACTGGCGTCGCCACCATAGGGGTCCGGGCCCCCCCCCCCCCCAATAATTGGGAAGCCAGGGTCCATTATTTTGAGAAAATATTTCTGTTTTGTTTCCATAACTTTTAATTTTTTTTTTCTCTCTCTTATTTTTCATAGTGCAACTTATTATGTTATATAATTAAAAGAAAATTAGTAAAAAGTAAAATACACACAAAAAAATGCACTGTATAAAAAAATAAAACAGGTGTTTAGAGAATTGCAAGAAATATCACTGCCACCCTTTCCTTCAATAAGCAATAAAACACTCTTCCCACCATTCCTTCTCTTCTCACTGTTAACTGATAAAGATCATTCTCCCTCAACATCACACACTTAGTCATTTGATACCCCAAAAATAGCCGCCTTAGTTTACACTATGGGAAAATGGTCTTAGCATTTTAAAATTATCTTTATCGTATTTATGGCCCTGGGCTCTTTTGTCCTCTTTTTTAAAATGTCAAATATCAACAGACCCCTACCTATTCATAAATTTTCTCAAACAGGCAATTATCTAGAATTTCTAGAGGGGATTTCAGTAGGGGGAGATTCTTGTAAACATTTTATTTTTTTGGTGGTTTTGTCAAGAAAATTTCTCTGACATACAATGATTCTAAATCTTCTCTTAGGTATTCACCTTATCTGTAGGCGGAGCTTATTTTCGCATGCAGACGTAATGGTCCGCATAAACTTCCGGAGCAACAGGAACTTATTTCCTTTCTAATGTCTTTACTTAGGCTGATTCAATCATTGTTGATTAATATGAACGCCTACAGATAAGGTGAATATGAAAAATTCATTTTTAGGAAAAATATATAAAAGTTAAATAAAGGTTCTTTGAATACATAAAAGTTAAAAAAGAAATAAAGGTTCTTTGAAGTGTGTTTGTTTTTAAAGTCTCTAAATAACTGAATATAAAGATCTATACGCAAACATTACCTGGAATTATTACAGAATAAAGCTCTACACTATTTTTTTTTTTTTTAATTTTTAACATGGGCAATATTTGTTTCTACTCAGTGATGAAGCCAAGGGCCCATGTTATCCCTCGCATGAAATTTTGAGTTTAAAAAAAATATATATATAATCTCAACAAAAAGAACTTTTCTGTATATATTTCTTAAAATTTTTCCAAAAATTATTTTTTATCTAATATATACGGTATTCTTATTCTTTAAATTTCAAGATTTCATCAAGCGTAATTTAAAATAAAATTGGTACTTTCCCATAATGTAATGTAAAATTTAAGGTAATATCTAAATAGAGAAACATGACTTTAACACTAAATAATTCAGATTCGTGTATGCTATATTTGACATATAAAAAATAAAGTTACTTTAAACCAGAAGTGGCATTTTGTGTGGCACACAAACTCAATTTAAATTGAAAAAAAATAATTTTTAAAAAAATTTGTAATATAAAATAATTAATAAAAATTAAAACAATATAGAAATCACATTAGTGTTTGTATCCTTGCAAGTTTTCTCCTTTATTATTTTTAATTGTAAAATTGTTTCATTTAAAAAAAAGGTAATTAAAAGTAATTTTCTGTTTATTATTTTCTTGCTCATTTAAATACATAAAAATGATGAGCAAAAAACTGTGATTGGTTAAATGTTAGCCATTGTTTAAATTTCACTAGAAACAATTCAATTTTTCAAGATTTTAAAGATAACATCTGTGATATTTGCTAAATTATAGCTTTATTTGATCAAGAAAAAAAGCTAGTGTACGTGCAATAATTTAATGAAAAACACAAAACTTATTGACTTGACATAAAATTTATATTAATAATTGCCATGTTCAAGATTTTTTACACTAAAAGTGGTGCACAAGATGCTCAGTGTTGACCACCCCTGCTTTAAACAATTAAACTTCCTTAAGAAAAAGAAAATAAATGCATTTTAAGAAAATTTCATGAAGTAACATATCTCTTGTTTTTTTGTTTGCAAGCGGGAATTGAAGATATTGCTTTTATTTAAGAAAGAAAAAAGAAATACTTCCATAATGAAATTAAATTTTTTGAAGAAAATAAAATTTCTGTTACAAATTGACAATAAAGCCACATTTTGCACTTCTTTTAATGTCATATCTAAAAGTCACAAGTTTTAAGCTGTGCATGTTTTTAGAATGCCATGAATAAGTAGTATATATGCGAGATAAATATATCTTAACTTAATATTTAACTGCTAGAGACCAGTGTCTTAATTGTATTTCATGTATTAAACTTTAAAATAACTCTCCAGAAAAAAGATCAGACAACTGAATATTATTTTTTCTATAATATCTATTTTATATTATTTTTATTGACAATTTTTTCTTGCCATCATCATTGAACTTGTGATAATAGGAAAAGCTCATTTCGATTTAATAAAACAGATTTTTAAATTTCCAAACAACAAGCGTTAATAGATAAGAGAAAGATAAGAAAAAACGCCAACAATGTTTGGAAATCTAATGCAAGACATAATAATAAGAAGGTTATAGCGATGTAGCGGAAGTTTGTACGGACCGGGTGAAGTTACTTCCGCTTAACTAGCTGTTTGTTTGTTTATTTAGAAAACGAGGTGAATAAGCGCTCACAGTGTTATTCCATCATTATTTAAAATAGACATTTTCGGTACAAAATTTTAATAAACAAATTCTGTTTACTGTTATATTTTGTTTGATTAATCGTTTTAACTTAAATTATTAGTTGTTATTTTTTTAAATAAAGTTTATATAAAGTTTTTGTAATAAAGTTTATCGTTGGATAACAAGTAGTCGTTAAATAAATTTTGGGGAGGTAAGCAAATGTTTGTATTAAATCACTTAATTCATTTATAATTGTATGTTTATGTTCTGCAAGAATTGTTTTATAGTTTGTGTATTAAATTTATTTCTATAATACATTAGTTCATGGTTTTACTGTTCATTGTGCATGAATTTATTTTGAACGCACGGAGTTACTTCTTATTTTATATTTATAAAATCAATGTAATTAAACAAATCAATGTTTAAATTTTTAAAATTATAAATCAAAACTTTGAATTTTTATGACCTTTCTAAAACTTTGTTTTATTTCAGAAATTTAATGTCACGTTTATGTTTATATGGAAATTTACATATAATTTAATAAATTATTTTAAATATAAATACTGCTTATTTATGCCCTAATATAAATAATTAGCATTAATTTTCATTTTAATTAATTAAAACAAAGAAGAATTACGTTAAATGCAAAAGTTTCATAAAAATATTCATATGATTTTATTACGGTCAGTAATAAAAACTAATAAAAAAAAATTTTTTAAGAATGGGATAATTTGTTAAACTTAATTTATTGTATGAGTGTTTAATGCTTACTTCATGTAATTTTATTTATTTTGATTTTATCAAAATAATTTGGGATTTTTAAAGTAATTATTTTGTGCCAATTAGCATTTTCATAATTTGGTATTTTCAGCAAATAATTTTTCTGAATTTAAAGTATTAATTTTTAAAATTTTAATACTGAAACTATAAATACTGCCGATAGAGGAAGGACAATAAGAGTTCTATGTGTTGTCTTTTTTATTTCTCCGTGTACATTTATATGAAGTTTTCATGGTTACCAAAATGGATCATGCGATCCAAGAAAACCAAAATATCTCATTTTTGCTGTTTCTTTGCTTGATAAAAAGGTAAATACATTAAATAAAATGTGCATAAAAATTATTCCCATCACAATTTTTATAATTTATCACTTCTTCAAAATATGAATACTAGTTCTGTCAATCAACTGAATAATTTTATTTTCCTTTTTAAACATAACAATTTCGATTTTTAAAACTGCATAAGTTGAATCGGAACAAGATGAGAAAATAGCTAAACTTAAAACCGCTTTAATATTATTGAATTTCTCACTTTCTTTTTTCTTTTTTTTTTACAATTTAGGGTCTTATAAATATATTTATTTTAATCATGATAATCTCTACTGTAACCAATATTAAAGATAGCTTCTCTAGTATTATTTTTAACGTTGTATCTTTCATCTCAAAAAACCAGATCTATTCAAATTCATAGTAAAAAAGTTTTTTTTTTTTTTTTTAGCAAATTGTTTTATGGCCTTTTTCTTATATTTATTTATAAAATGTTAATATATGTCCCAAAAAATTTATCTCCTTCGTGGTCGTTTTATCACGTAGGATTACATAACATAATATTATGCATTTATAAATTTCATGTCATTCTCATCAAAAACTTTAACAGACAAAATGTTCTTTTCAAAATAAAACTATATTTTTAAGACACTGTACATATTGGATTTAAGTAACTTTACTTTTACTTCAATGTATTATTTAAAAAAATTTGCTTATTTTTCAATTGAGACTTTTGAAAAAGGGGACATACGTGATATATAAAAATGATTTGTGATATATGATTACTTCATATATTTTTAATACTTCATATGTTTTTAATACTTCATATGTTTTAATTTTTACATATTTTCAGTTTTCTTAATTATTTAATATATAGCATTGATATAAATAATGTATCAATCAACAATCTCTCAGGGGCTAAATCTTTTAATTAGTTAAAAATATAAACAAAATTTTAACTATTTTAATTTAACAGAATCTTTAAAACAATACTTAGTCGAAAAAGCATCGCTTGATATTATTACATCGCCATACTATAAGTGTGTTTTAGAGAACTTAAGAACAATTTTAAAACTATTTAATCCTTTACTGCACATTTTCCATGTCTACAAACCTACAATTTGAATTGGATTTTTTCATAAAATATGTATATGTAAACCTTTATTCGTTCTTAATAAACTTGTACATCCCGACAAAAAAAAAAAATTAATAAATAAACTATACCGAAAATACCGGTTCGGGAAAAAAAATCTAACTTTTCTAACATTACTAATTTCAGATTTGAAATCCCCTTATCCTAAATCGGTAAGATCAAGCACTCATATAAATGCAGCAAAAAATTTGGCCCCCAGTGTTATTCTTCTACTTTAAAAAATGCGTAGTGGAGGTGTTAAGAACCGTAATCATTTTCCTAAATACTATGAAGTGTTTAAATTAATCCTTATGTATTAAAATTTTTTAAGAAATATTTATAATTTCACTTGAATAAATATTTCATTACCTTAAATTGTGGTTTAACTGGCCCATTGAGTAGGCTGTTAAATTCATATAGTTATTTATGAGGTGTTTTTTTCTGTACCTTTTCTTCAAGTGTTTTATATGCACCGTCAAAAGAACGGAGAGGGCATACCTAATTATTAATTAATATCAATTTGTATAGTTTTAGTCGTTTCTATGAAACAATTCATTTTATAATCATAGAATAAATTTGCAGTATTTCATACATTATATAGTAATCAAACATAGAATACAAAAATATGAAAGGTTCAAAAGTTAAAAAATAAAATTGATGAAATTTTGTTTTAAAATAGTGCTATTTTATAAAAAACGTATTAGAAAAAGACGAAATAATCATTTAATCAAAAAATGGAAAGTAAAAATAGAAATTATCAATAAATAAAATATTCATTTGTCAAAATGTTCTTATCATATACTATTCTGCGATTTCTGCCTATATAGCAAAAATTTGACTAACTGAACCCGGTTTTTTTTTTTTTTTTTTTTTTTTAGTATGCTACTATAATTGAAATAAATAGTATTTTCATTAAAAAAAAATATTTAGCTATTTTAGACTAACAAGCCTAGCTCTCAAGGCAGTTTTTAGGGACAAATATATTTCTTCACCTGAAGTAAATTACAAACTTACGACTCACCACAGCTCAATTTTTATTGATATTAATGTAATAATTGTATTTACTGCTTATTCTATTGATCCCATTTTGAATCACACCTTAACATTGCACAGTTACATCTGTATTATCCGGAAAAACACTCTAGTTTAAATTTTTTATTTATTACAATTATTTTATTTATTACCAGTTCAGCGCACAAGGTAGAAAATAGAAAAGTAAATAATCAATAAATCGATATAAATCAGCATGCACAAGCCTGTACCAAAGCAATTAATAAAGTTAAAATAATTAAATTTTGTTATTTATTATTATTTGTTGCTCTTTTTAAGGACTTTACGTTAGTTTAAGAGAAACACATTTTTTAAGAAGTTCAATTAAACAAAATAAAGATTAACAAAACATAGCTGCCACTGATCAAGCATGCCAACTCATTATAATCAAAATTTACCTCAGACAAATTTCTTCATTAATTTTACTCTAAAAAAATAACTTTTGCTATTTATTTCAATTACCGTTGATTTTAACATATTTAGTTTCATAAAAATATTACAAAAGCGTAACTATAAACAAAATAAACACGACACATGGTTTTAGACGTGGACCTTGCGCCTAAATGCCGTTTATGTTGTTCCTTGAGTTTACCTGGTGAAACAAATCAAAAAATATTTTATTATTAAAGAATCTGCAATAAATGACGTTTTTTAATTAAATCTAAAATTATATTTTTCAATATTCGTAAAAAAATATTAGGAATTTCTGTTTTAAAGTCTTGTTTTAATAAGCATATTTGAAAAAAGCATTTTGAAACAAAATGTATTTTTATTATCTCTCGATATTAGATAACTCGTTTAACTACTATGACAAACTTCATAAATGAAAAATACTTCCGTGATGCTGCCAAAAATGTAATTATTTCAAATAATGCATAACCAGTATCTTTGAGAATATTTTTCTATGAATACGAGGTAAAAGCTGGACATAGCATACTTCAGGTCGACGCGTAGATAATGGAAAAATCTGTATTCTTTCGTTTAATAACTTTAAATTTTCATCAATTTACTAAAATATAAAATTAACATTTTAAAAAAACAAACACTGGTAGCATTTTTATTAATGTTGAATAGGAGTTAAAAAAAACAAGTAATAATCTTTGATTTTTAGGGAATGTTTCTGTCATTTCGTCATATTATCCTCATCAGTAGTATGTTAACACGGATCCGTCAGCCTCAGATCTTTCCTACTTTTTTTGCGCCAGAGTTACATTAGAGCAATGATCACCTTGCTTTAGTACCCTTTGTTTTGGTCTTTTACCCTTAAATTCTGCATTTCATTCGTCTGTAACTATATTAAAATTTAACACTACCTATCAAATGAAATTAAACAAAAATTATCTAACTAGATTAATAAATATGTCCAGATCACATATATCATGAACCACATAGCGCATTACATATATTAGCTCAGAGAGTTGGCTGAATAATGTCACTTAGATAATTGTCTATTTTATTTATTTATTTTTTAAAAAAAATAGATACTTAAATATTCACCAATATTTCATTAATATGCTAAAATGTTTCCGGGCACTTCAGTGCTTATTTTACTTTTTGTTATAAAGAGAGTTAGAAGAGAAGATGAATATTAAAAAAATATAACAAATTGAGAAGCTTGTGTAAGAATCATTTTTCCGAATTACTTCTAATATTCACAGAAGAAACTAGATTTTAACAAAGTTAGGTGTCTGTTTTATACTATTGTAATCTCGTCTTTCATCACACGAGGACACAGTTTCTTCATTCAACATCCTTTTTTATCATTATTGTCTTTCAATTTTTTGAACTTACTGACTAGAGTCTTTGATCTTGAACTCTCTTTACAATCGCAATAGCACGAATATTTATTGAAGAAAAAGCTTCTATCGGTTCTTTTCAGGATCAGTTAATCTCTTTACCTTTGGCAATTTTCACAAAGAGCACAAGAACTTCGAAAAAGTACAACAAAAAATGCGAAAAAATACATAGCAATACCTGGCAAATCTGCAAATAGAAGTGTTTTTTATGATCTTCGTAGTTGCCTAAATATTACTAGTGGCCTCAGTTGCCTAAATATTACTAGTGGCCTCAATTGCCTAAATCTTACTAGTGGCCGTAGTTGCTTAAATATAAAGTTTTTACTCAGACTAAAATTCTAATTTTGAGCATAAAAAATTTTTCCGAAAATTACGTGATTACAAACCTTGTATGTAACATTATTTCTTAATAATATACTTTAAGAATTAAATAAAAGGGATTTAAATCGTATTTTTTGATTTTCTTAAATGTTTTCACTAGTCTGAAAGTTTCCACTCAGATGGTACTTTATGTTGTATTCCATTAGACATACTACAATTGATTAGTAATTTTCTGCTCACTTAATAGTATTTTTTTCTGAGAATTGTTTTTAGGGTGTTTCGTAAAAACTTCTCCTTGGATAAATTTCTAGAATTCTTCTCACAAATAAGGTCTAAAAAAAAAGGGTCGCAAATTAACACTTTAGGGGAGAAAAATAAAATCAAAAGATGATCAATCATCAATTGAGAAGGTGAAATTAAAAATGTATGTTTAGTTGCCAAAAAAAACATAGTGGAATTGAAAGACACTTATTTGAGACACTTCAAACTAAATTCGGCAATCAAACTGGTTTTAAAGTTTTAACTCCGTTTATCTTACTACTTTCTGATCGTTTTTCCCGCTCTTAAATGGTAGTTTGCGATTTCTAATTTGTATATTTTTTTTAACTTAATTCTTAAAGATGATTCTAAAATTATATATGAGGACGTAGATTATGGAACACTCTGCATCATAGAATCAAGACGTTTCAATTTTCATAATTATATATTGAATGTCAGAAAAAGATATTGATTTGATTGTGAAATATAATTTTCTTCTATTTGATATCATGTTTTTGAAATACATTAAGATATTATATATATATATGTATGTATATACATTCTGAAGTATGCCCCCCCCCAATAAATTTTATCTGACGACGCCAATGGAGCTTATCCCTGGTAAAGTTCGAACTGTAAGACTGAAAGCTCAAAATGGAGTAATGTTGAGGCCAATTCAAAGAATTTATTCTTTAGAACTCCCTTCTGCTAACAAATTAAATTGCTTTTTACAGAAAAGGGCCAAAACACCCATTTCTTTAGCAGCTAATCAAAATATGAAAGACCAAAATGATGATGAGATATTACCTACTGTTCCTGCTGATATAAAACCTGAACAATCTTCTGCCCAAGTTACCCGCTATGGACGTTCGATTAAAGTGCCCAAAAGATTTTAAACCTCGTTTCGAGTTGGTCACAGCCTTCTCAAAACGGGGGGGGGGGGAGATGTTGCGATACTGCTAGTGCCATCTAATGAAAATATTTTGAACTTCTATTATTATTATGCAGTAGTTGTATTCTGGAAACCGCCAACGGCGGATGTAAAATTATTTACTCTTTCATTAAAATTTGTTTTGTTATTAAGCCCTTGTGTGCTTGCCTCATTTGTGTTTTTACAATGAGTGTATATTTTGCCTTTATTCCCAGTTTCGAAAAATTAAATCGGGCAGATTTCATCGGAGAACCCCGTCTTTTATTTTTAAAACAGTATTGTTTAAATGTTCTTGACAAGAATTTTAAAAGATGGTGTATGTATGTTAAGTAAACAATAAGAAAAAACAAATAATAAAAAGTTTATTTAGAAACCACCAAAAGTCCTCCGAAAATGGAGAAAATGTAATAAACAGCTGTGCGCTGTGTATGCCAACAGAGACAGTTCATTTTCAACAATACTTTTTTTTTTTTTTTTTTAATTTACATGAGAATACAAAAAACCAAATCTGATATACGAAGGTTATTTATTAAAAAATAATAATGGAACGCTCTTTCAGTGGTCGTGAAGTTGACCTAATAGAAAATTTCACTATCGCTAAAATATGGTATTTCTTACCACAAAATTTATGCTTTACTGCTATAATTTCCAAAACAAACATATCAGCTCTCTATTTTTTGTAAATTTGCTTAAAACTTTCCTTCTAAAAATTGACCTGTATTGCAAATCTAACTAATTGACATTTTTAGTTAATATCTTTGCTAGTACTTTTTTTTAATTTTTTTTTATTATCAAAATATAATTCTGAGTAAGAAAAAAAAATTTATTCCCTAATATTTATAAAATAGTTACTGTCAACTGCTTCGCAACACTTAATAATATTGTGGAAAATAATCAAATATTACTTCTTACATTTCATCAAAATTGAATATTTAGTTAAATATGGTAATTAAGTTTAAAATTGCAATTACAATGTTGTAAAAAATACATTCAGAAACATACAATGACACATTCAAGAAGATAGTGCAATAAATTAACAACAAAGTTTGGCCAAAAAAAGTATTGTATTACTTGAATATAAGTTATCACAAAAGAATGAAGCTATTCATTGTTTGTTTTTTTTTATATATATTTATCTTATATAGTTTTTATTATCGAAAAGTGTTCTAAATATTTTATAATCTGTATTGCTTTTTTTAGTGAAAAATATATTTGGTATTCTTTATGAGGAGCATCAAATATCTTAAGGGTACATGATTTCTCCCACTTTTTTAGTCATATTTTGCAGTCCCTAACGCCAACACTTTCAGTTGATGCATTACTGCAATAAGAAATTAGAATATACTGGCGGAGGTCAAGATTTGCCAAAACCACGGCAGTGAAGAGAGGGAAATCGCGTAACCGTGAGTCTCCTATTTGCGAATAATAGAGAACCTCATGAAATCTTAACATTATGTTTGAATGACAAATATTAAAGAATAATTTAAATTTGATCAAAGTTATCCTTTGTTAAAATGGCTTTTTTTTTTTTTTTTTTTTTTTGGCAATTTATTAAAGATTCTTACTTATGAAAGTGACTTTTTCTTTCTTCAGTTAAAAAAAATTTCTTATTAAAGTAAAGTATTTTTGCTTCTCGCTATCCTAAACAGTGCTGACATATTTTCAAGGTGCTTATATTAGTTTCCTGGACTCTTGAAAATATTGTGTGAGTTACATAATCATGGTATCAAAAATACAAATAAAATTATTTCTTTAAACAAATCTAAATAGAACCAAAATATTAAAATAACCTTATTAAAAGCACAAAATGTTTTACAAAAGAGCACATACTTTACTTACAATAAAATATTCATTTGAAGCAAGGCGATATTTCCACTCTGAAGAAACTAGGAATTCTGTAGTTGATTACAATCTTGTTTGATAAAGTAAATTTATGACTGTTACTTGAAACGATGTATTAATCTAACATGCGAAAATTAAAATAATTTGTTATAAGAAAGTGTAACTACTGAAAACTAAGATTCGTCTCCTTTTTATGTGTGTTTGATATGGGGACAACAACAACAAATATCAAATGGCTTTGCAGAAAATCACAATTTCAAACGCACATCAAACAATGTATACTTCTTCGAATCCTGTTCTTCCGGTCCATGGGAACGTAGATGGACATGGCTGGCACGTCTTTAGATTACGGCTTCCACCACCTTTGTAGTTCAGGTTGCAAGATTTCGGATGATGGCAAGGTCCGGGTACGTCAGGATCTTTAGGACACTGAAATGGCTTGAAAGAGTGGATTTTGGACAAAGGTGTCGGATCTCGCATCCATTGGATGGCTTGCCAGTTGGTCACCATGTAGACGTCGTCCTTTGAGTTGATGTAGTCGATGAACTTCAAGTAACCCTTTCTGTAGTGTTGTGTGGTAAACCAGGCCGCGTGATAAAACAGTCCAAAGGGAGCCCGGTTTGTATTGTAGTGACGTTCGAAGTTCTTAAGAAGCATCTTGTAGACGTCTTCAGCATTATCCGGATTGGCACAGGCATCTCCCATCGAACAACGCCCTCCTCTATAGTCATTCCACATGACCATGCCAACCTGAAATAATTTACATTCTATAAATATCACTGGTTTTCAAAGTAAAATAAAACATTTTGTTCGATTGGGCATCGAATTTTTTATTTTTTTATTTTTATTATATTTATTTTTTATTCATTATTTTATTTATTAGGATGCTCTGCATGTTTCGTGTTTATTTCTTGGTCTCGAATACTTTATAGCGGCATGTTTCTGGACTGCATACATGGTTTTCAGTACAAGTGTTAATGAGTTTAATTATCGGATATTATTTTTTATTTTATTCAAACGTAGTCCTTAGATATCTTCCAACACTTAATTCTAAGTGTTACAGATTTTGCGCAGCAAATCAAAATATAGCCTTAAGTTGAACACCAAAACTTGTAGTTTTTTACAGGATGCGTAGCCAAATTATTCAACAAAAAATAAGCACTCGAAAAATATTTTTAAGCACTTTAAAAAAATATATAATTAGGCAGGGTTGGAAAGTTTTTGGCAATTGACGGTTTTATCTTGTTTTAACCGTCATGTCAAAAAAAAAAAAAAAAAAAACCCTTTTGGCATTGTTTTTGACAATTGTCAAAAATCATGAAATTTTGAATTATGTGAAACGAATGGCGTTTTCATACGCTATGTACTGACAATACGCCGAAATAAATTGGGGTTGAAGTAATTGTGAAAACGTTGAATAGAATGATGTGAACTGTGTCTTTTTTTGCATAATTTGAAACGGAAATCAACAGAGTAAAGTAAAAATCGCATTTTGAAAAAGGGAACATTAAGCACTTTTTAAAAACACCCAATGAAAAAAGCACTTTTAAGGGCTCTTAAAAATAGAAAATAAGCACCTTTAAGCAATTTTAAAAATCGAAAATAAGCACCTTTAAGCAATTTTTAAAAATGCTTCGCACCCTGTTTTAGTATAGATACATTCATTTACTTATTGAACTTGTGTAAGAAAATTTTTATAAATATAAATTACGTGCATAGCATAAAATTGTATTTTGTCCTTCCACTATTTTTAAGTTAAAACCCTAAAAGGATCTAATACAAAGGATATTCCATGCATATATTTATAAAATGAAGTATGAAAAAAGAACATCAGGGGGTCGCAAATTGATAGCTAAGTGGGAAAGCTACTGGAACATGCGAGGAACTGTAAACTTATTTGGTTACGGGTGGAAACAGAAGTTAAGGAACAATTTGTAGAAACACCAAGTTTTACTGAGTAAGTAAACCAGTTTAGAACACTTAAGGCCTGTTTACACGGTCTAAGTTCTCGAATCCGAGAAATTGGACGCATTTCTCTGTCCAAGAAATTGGATGATTCGTTGAAAGAAAAACTTGCGCATGCGCATTCAACATTATGAAATAATACTTACATAAGTTTAAAATTACTAAATAAATTTCAAATAAAATCATAATAACACAAATAAACCGCAACAGATCAATTTATTTGGATTAAAATATATATAAACAGACAACAAAATGACATAATTTGCTGCCTGCTTGGTGACGTTACAAAACCTAAGACGCTGATTGGTTAAGGGAGAAAAAACTTGGATGGAAAGTAGAACATGCTCTACTATCGTCCAAGAAGTTGGACCAAGTTCTTGGATGCTTGTTTACACGATCCAAGCTCAAAGCAAAACAAGTTTCCATCAATCTCTGTCCAAGAAATTGGATCGTCTAAACAGGCCTTTAACATTCCGCCTTTCCCGCTAATAATTCGACAGATAACGTCTTTTATTTTCCCCTCTGTTTTGCGACTCTTATTTTCTTTACTCTTTTTGATACCACATTTGACAAGGATTCTAAAAATATCTTTAAAAAACGCAATCTATTGATTCTTTTTAAATCCAAAATAGTTTCCTATCTGTTAGAATTTTGGGCTAAATTAAAAAATTTTATAACTTGAAATAAAACAAATTGGAATAGTTTGTTTTATACTGTCATTGAATGGCCGACCCATTTTTAGGTTTACCACTATCAATGCTCAACTCCGTATCCTTGTAAATTTTAACCCAACCCAGAAGCTAAGTGAAGCATTAAGACAAACTAGACTTCGTGTGTGACTACTTGATGAACTTAACCAACATTTTCTTTACATGGAAAGGATACAATCCCATGATCCACTGAGGACATTTTATGTGAGCATAATTCTTACAAAACATTGCTGTGATTCGAAGGGAGGAGATTATCTAAGCCACCGCATTGGGATATTTAAAAAAAATCTTAATTATTTGTAAAGTTTACTTACTTCCCAGAGTCCCGGGAAAGACTTTGTAGGGCAGGGTGGAATGGAGCACTCGTGCCCCATGTTGTAATCCAAGGTGTAAGGGTAGAATGGTGGATTGTTTTCGTGCACTGGCATGGAAGAGTCGTACGTGAAATTGTTGAGGTAGAGCATCTCAAACATATTGTTACCTCCAACTTGAAGGAAAGGAGCTCTCATTCCTCTGATATCCTCTAATTTGACACCCCCGTAAAGATGGAGGATTTCTCGCTGACCATTGATCTCCTTTGACCAATGATTTACCGTAAATTTCTCTGGATGACTGTGCCTGTAAAATATCATTCATTTTAGAGCATCAACCTTAAATTAATTATTCGATATCGAATACAATAAAAACTCCAATTTTTCCCCTTCATATCAAATCAGACGAGTAAGAGTTCTTTTCTTCAGTGTTTTATGTCTTATTGTCGATTGAAATGGTCTACAGGTGGCGTTGAGCAGAACTCTACCTATGGCAACACTTCGCATGCTTTCATTAGCGTGTGGAGAGTCATAGGAGAAGGAAAGACGTTAATTTCTCTCTTGATTTTCAAATAAATTGAAAAATTTAAGTTAGGAAACTATATGAACTGAAAACTTCAGTGATGATTGTTCTAAAAGAAATCGTCGTGGAAACTTTAAAAAATATTTTTGACAAGTAAATATTTTTTTTAATGGCGGGCACTTGGGACGAAGACCCATTGGCCTCAGAAGATGCCAGAACTGCTTACTCTCTTTTCGGCACCTATGGCGAAGCCACGGCGGTGGAGCAGCATCGCCCACGTCACACAACCACAAACCCGTTTATAGGGCGGATCACATTCACACAATCAAGGAGAAAGGACATAGAACACAAAGAGAGAGAAAGAAACATCCATGCCCTGAGCAGGATTCGAACCCGCAACCAGAGGCTCCGCAGTCAGGCGTGCTAACCACTCGGCCACCTGGTCGGCAAAATTTTATTTCCTATGAGCAGACCTAGTGCGTTCTCCGGAAGTGGTATCCACTCTTTCAGGACCACCACAATGGGTTAACATGGCACCACCGTTGGCCATGTTAATTTGAACGTCTAGTTTCTGCCCCACTAGATGGCAGCACCGAGACTCTATTTGGATGCTAAAGTGCACTAGGAATTTAATTTTGCCGGAAATGCCAAGAGCCACACAAGTAAATATGAAAAATATTAAGAAAGGGGAAAATATTGTAGTACATTCCTATACAACTGAGAAATAGTGGAGAGGGGATAGTCAAGACATGGAACCGGTCTTCTCCCCCCAGGTGGTGTATTCGAGCAATGCGATCGCGAATTAAAACATCGAAATCGCCCCTTTATTACGTGTTACTGTAATTGGTTTAGCACCTACCTTGTTAGTCATCAACAACAGCAATCACATTAAATTTAGTTGTTTATTTTTTGAAAGTATATTATTTCGTATTTGAACTCTTGTAACCGACACATGGCTGCAAAATTTTTATTTCGCGATTATATTATTTGAATAGCAAAATTAATATTTGTATTCGAATCAATATGAATTTTGTTTATAGGTTTAGGCTCAAAATATTTTTCATGGTAGAGAATATGCGAAAAATTAGTAATGTATATCTACCCCAACACAAAGATATAATTCCAATTCACTAGTATATAAAACATGTTAACTCGATTTTATGGTAGAGTACCTTTTCATGATGAATGTTGACATTGCCGATAACTACTTTCCCCACAAATCATATGGATGGTTGACCGTATAAAGTTAAAAGCACAGATGGTACTGGGTGTTAAATTCGTCCTAAGATTTCTTAGCTGAGATGATTATGAAACGAAACACCAAATAATTGAAATGCGATTTTTGTGTACGAATTTGAATAGGTGGTTTTTTTTTTTTAATGTCATCTTTAAGTTTTTTTTTTTTTATTACGAAGAATATTAATTGTATTTTTAAAGTTATCTTCAATAAGTACCTAAACAAAATTGGTACCCTGCATTTTTGAATAGCATCTTGGAAAATAAACCTAGATTTATGTTATTATCTGCTTATTACTTTAATAATTACCAATCTTAGTAATATTATTCCACCAAATAAGAACGATGACAAAAATAAAAAAAATTTGAAGAAAATAATTTTCCGGAATTTATGGTCATTATATATATATATATAGCAAAATAAATAAATACAAAAAAACACGAAAAAAAATTAAGAAAAACTATATATATATACTCGTAGCACAATAAATAAATACTAAAAGAAAGAAAAAAAACTGAAGAAAATTGAGAAAAACAATAAGTTTTTTTCCTTTTTTTCGAATTTTTATTATTATTTTCCCCCCTCTTTTTTAATGTTTTGTAATTTTTTCCATGTTTTCTCTGCATTTTGAACTTACATATATATATATATATATACAGAGAGAGAGGAATATAGTCTGAAAGAATGCCTTCCGTAAATTCAAAGTTTTTTAACTAATGAGGAAAAACTTTTAATTGATAGCTATTTTTTGATTTAATACTATTTTGTTTACTTTTTTTTTGTATTTTGTTACACTTTGTTTCAAGACTATTATAGCTATTTTTAGTTATAATACAACGCAGAATTGTTCGAGATTTGTTGACATCGCTCCAATGGAGAAATATATTGCTGAGTCACCTCCTTCGTGTGTAGGCCTTAGCTAATTTTTTTTCTAATATTTATACATCTTAAATTACCAAATCAAATACTTTGCTTATAAAAAAGAAAAATGCAGTTACGTGATGGAATGCGAAGCCATTTCGTGACCATTAGAATAAAGAGTCTGCACCATTCCGTAGTCTGTCCATTCGTGAGACACGTAGAATGTTCCAAGAATCGGACATCCATTTGGATTCTTTCGGTTGTTGAAAATCTCGCCGTACAGTTCATAGTTGAGGTCGTTCACGGCATCATCGAATGTGATGAGGACAATTTGTGGAACTTCCCTTGCTGGTATTTTGGCGGGAATGTCGATGGATGAGCATCGACAGTCGGGCAGAACGCAATTTCGTGAATTGCATTTTTCAGCCACGGTCAGTGGTCGAGGAGTCTGGTACACTGGATCTGGCCTGGAAAAGAAGACGTATAACCCTACATTTTACAGTATTTACATAACATGAATACATTAAAAATATAATTACTTTTACAATGAAATAGTTTGGTTGCAACGATCTTGGTCAAAGTTGACAAAATGATGATAAATCTTCTATATGCTATTTAATACAAAATGTTTTATACAATATAATATAATTGGTGATCGAAATGGGCTGCAGGTGACGTAGAGCAGAACTCTTTACCTACGGCAACACTTCGCATACTTTCACCATTTTAGCGTGTAGGGAGTCAAAGGGGTAGGAAGTACGTTAGTTTCTGTCTAGATTTTCAAATAGATTAAAATATTTTAAGTTAGGAAACTATACGGAACTGAAAACTACATTAAACATAGTTATAAAAGAAAGTGTCCTGGAAATTTTTAAAAAAAATATTTGCAACAATTAAAATATGAAAAGTATTAAGAAAAGGGAAAATATCGTAGTACATTCATATACAAATGAGAAGAGGAGGAGAGAGTCAAGACATGGAACCGGTCTTCTCCCCAGACGGCGTATTCGAGCGTTGCGATCACGAATACGCTTCTTAATGTGTATACCAGTTTATTCCATTTCCGCAGGGTTTTGTATAACCTAGCTCAGGGGTTGGAGGAAAGAAAAAAAGGTAAGATGGATTAGTGAGGAACCCTCTTAAGGGGATTTTGATTGATGTACCTGTGCGGAAGCCTGGGAAGGGGCTTAGGGCCTGTTCTAATGGGAGCTTTTGTTGCCGGTCTGCTGATACCAAATGGAAGACCTCGTTTGGGAGGTTTTGTGGTAGCTGCTCTTTTGGTGGTTTTAGGTGTTGGTCTGCGTGTTGTTGTAGTAGTTGTTGTTGTTGTTGTTCTTCTAGTTGTGGAAGAAGGTTTTTGTAGTCGTATCACTACTTTTGGTGCAGGACTTATGTTTTGGACATCGTCTTCGTTGTCATATTCTTCGTCGTCATAATAATACTCCGGGTATTCCTCGTATGATTCCAGAGAAGTTTCTAAAAAAAATGTAGGTTATAAATTTAGTTTAATGTTTGATACTAAAGTAATATAAACCAGCAGTTTTAAGTGATACAGTTTGTATACATTTAAGATACGTTGTCGTACATCACCTCAACATGCATTCGCAAGTCAAAAGAGCGTTTAGTTTGATTTTTTCTTCGATCTGTATTCTATATTTACGACACTCCTTTTCGGACAGTTCATGATGATGAAAACGAAAAGTTGACGTACTTTTTCTGTAACGTTTTTTTCTGTACTGCCATAAATTTTTATTTAATCCTTTCCCGACTAGTGATCACTCTAAGGAGAACAACATACATGGTACCGAGCAGAAGACTGACTGATTTCAAAATTAAAAATATTCAGCTTGCTGCGCCCTCTGCTGGTAACTTTTTTAATTAAACTAAACTATTTCTGCATAAAATTTTTACGGCTTTCACAAAAAATACACCGTATGTTTCATTCCTCTATCGTGCTTTCTTGTTTCTGAGTTCTTGTTCTGATTCTTTCTTGTATCTTTGTTCTGAGATTTCTAATTTTTAAACAAGTCCGTATTCCGCTGGACAACCAGTAGATGTATTAAACTAATCATTTCGAAATTGGAGAATCTATTTCGAAATTAGAGACATAACCCTATATTCTCGACATAACCCCATTAATTAGGAAGAATTATGTGTTGTATTAACTATAATTATATCCTTACCACTTATTTAATTCGTTTTTTTCGTTTCAAATTTATCTACTAGCATAAAAAAAGGAATCTTATAAGGTACCAGTAGATGGAAAAAGCTGGTTCTGGGCCAATTATGTCAAGTTGAGTAGAGCTGTTTCCCTCCTACTGCCGAGTTTAGTTGTTTGTTTTTCGCTGCTAAGTTGAGTTGTTTCTCTCCTGCTCCCGATTTGAGTTGAGTTGTTTCTCTTCTGCTGCCGAGTTGAGTTGTTTCTATTCTGCTGCCGGATTGAATTGAGTTGTTTGCCTCCTGCTAAGTTGAGTTATTCCCTCCTGCTGCCGAGTTGAATTGTTTTCCTCTTGTTGTTGAATTAAGTTGTTTGCTCCTGCTGATGAGTTGAGTTGTTTCTTTCCTGCTACCAAGTTGAGTTGAGTAGTTTCTCTCCTGCTGCCAAGTTGAATTGAGTAGTTTCTCTCCTGTTGCCGAGTTGAGTTGTCTGCCTCTTGCGGTTGAGTTATTTCCCTCCTGCTGCTAAGTTGAGTAGTTTACCTCATGTTACTGAGTTGAGTTGTTTGCATCCTGCTTTTGAATTGAGTTGTTTATCTCCTTCTTCTGCTGAGTTGAGTTGTTTGTCTCCTGTTGCTGAGTTGAGCATTTTTTGTGTAAAATGAAATTAAACTTGTTGCCACCGAAATTCAGAATTTTTTGAAAAACCGAAACTAACTCATGTGTTGCCACCCGATGTTAAAAAAATCTGGAAACCGAAACCAAAACTGTTGCCAATGGAAGTAAGAAATTTTGGAAATCAAAACTAAAGCAGGAGACGAACAACTCACCACAGCAGCAGGAGACAAGCAAATCAACTCAGCAGCAGGAGTGAAATAACTCAACTCAGCAACAAAAAGAAAACAACTCAACTCGGCAGCAGAAAGCAAACCTTCAGCAAGCATTCTCGCAGCAATCGGAAATGGACCGGGGGGGGAGTCATGATGGTTGTTCTACAATATCGTGATCAATGATATGATGATGGTAATTGAGTTAGCACTACAGATCAAACGCCTTTACTTTCATACAGGAGTTGATAACCATCGCCCCAGTGATCGAATCCTAGTTATTTATAATGACAGTTCAATGCCTGAAACACTAAATCATCGCAGCACCACCTTACCTTTAATCTTATATTAATTAATCATTTGATGTTTAACAGCAACAAAAACGAAAGAGAAAAATGCATTCGAAACCAGAAAATGCTAACTTTTGGTGGATTGCTCACAGTTGAATGATCTAGTTTAGATTGTTAAGCCAGGTATCTATAGATACCTATGTCCCGCAATGGACCTATCGTAAGAACATGGTTCTCAGTAGAACACCGAAGTCAAGCATCACTGGCTACGGTCAGTAAACGACCACTTTGATCAGCCTGCGCAGAGACCGAGGGTACGCGGTATCGATCCTCGTTAAACTGTTCTACCGTAAAGTGCTTTACTACGCTTGCAGGTCGTTGGGCTACCAAGGCAGAGGATCAAAATTGCGATGGCATGTCTTCGGATCATCCTGAGGGATATTTCTCAGATCGTCGCCAATAGCCCATTGTGCAGCTTTAGTGCGACGCAAATTAAGTTGCTTACCTATCTAGATATATATACTATAGTATTATGGTCTTAATACCTGTTTTGTAGGCTGGTCTTTCTACAGGCGGAGAATATCTCGTAGATGTCACTTTGGGTTTATTGTAGTTTCTCTCGGCTTTTCTCATGTCGCTGTCAATAAAAGAATTCAACCTGTCTGGGAGACTGATGGATCTAGGATTTGTTCCAAACTGAGCATCCAAGCTGTCACCGCCACCATCCAAAGATTGAATTCCGGTCGGAGGTCTCGGGTTAATCGTGCCTCTATCCTTAGAATTGTACACAGAATTGCTGTTTGAAGTTCTAGTTCTCACGTTGCTACCGTGTGTTGGAGCAGCAGGTCGGATATTTCTTGTGTGCGATGATCTGTTAGAATAAGAAGATACATTTTATTGGGAGAATCGGAGAAAATTATACAGTTCGAACACTTTTAACACTAAACATACCATAACAGGTCAAATGACCGTTTAAAAGCTTTTGCATCGAAAATGCGCTTATTATCGTTTTTGCACATTTGACCTCATGACTTTTTCTAACAATTATATATAGTTAATATTCTATTAGTATTTAATTTTTGTTTTGAATAATACTTGTCGTATACCTATTTCTACCACAACCTGTCATTTGAACGGGAGAACAATTTATTGCTTTATACGGTTATCCGATCAGAAATGACGATGTGTTCAACGTATTGCATTCAATGAGTGCAAAGACTTGCGTAGTTAGTTCAATAATAACTGGGAATTCTAATTTAAGAAAGTTTTAGAATGACATTTTTGTGTCAGAAAAAGTGACAAAAACTAAATGGTTTGGTCAGTAGCTTATATTTTATTTTGATACTTCATTTCTAACAGTTAGTTTTTACCCAGAAAAATGAAGAAACAATCAAGACAGCACAAGTTCTTAGAAGATATAATATTAATTATAAGAATAATTATAAGAGTTATATATTCTTATAATTATGAGAATAATTATAAGAAATATAATTCTTACGTATTCTTATTTCTTATAAGAATTACAGAAATAATAATAATTAGAAAAAATACGTTTGCGGAAAATGTACAATGGAAATACCCTGTATATGTAAAAAAAGCTTTGAGCACTGAATTAAACATTCTTATTCTTTGTGTTTGTAATATGCATAAAAATTGGAAATATACAATTTTGTTTAATTATAGTAAAGTTTTTTCAGTTTAGTTCCTTCCTAACATCCATATTTCATACATACAATCAAGAAACATAAAGTCCGGTCATTTGACTGGTTATGGTAAAAATAGGTATAGATTAAGTGTTGGTATGTTTAGTGTTAAATAACTTACCTGGAATCATCCCTAAAAGGTCTCGGTTGACTTGGATAACCACCTGCACTGGGCTGATCTCTAGAACTATAATTTACTTCGCTATTAGTGTTTCTGTTGTTGGGTGGAGGATTTAGCACCAGGCGAGTAGGACTTGGTGTTTGGTGGTTGTATGAGGAGCTATGGGGTTTGGCATTATTTGACGAGCTCGGTGGTTGGTGATTGTATGAGGAGCTATGTGGTTTGGCACTATTTGACGAGCTCGGTGGTTGATGATTGTATGAGGAGCTGTATGGTTTGGCGTTATTTGACGAGCTAGGTGGTTGGTGATTGTATGATGAGCTGTATGGTTTGGCGTTATTTGACGAGCTAGGTGGTTTGACGTTAGGCATTGAATTAGCATTATATGGCTTGATGGTATATGAAGAGGAGGGTTTTGGAGATGGGCTAGGACGGAGAGTAGACACAGAGACGGGTCTGACATACAGGTTGTTACCGTTTCGGAGATGTTGGTTGACCATGATGTGGGGTTCTTCC
Organism: Parasteatoda lunata; assembly: GCA_949128135.1. NCBI lineage: Eukaryota > Metazoa > Arthropoda > Arachnida > Araneae > Theridiidae > Parasteatoda > Parasteatoda lunata. The sequence goes on along the minus strand of OX421971.1, from coordinate 6,090,682 downwards.
AAGCTACTCTCATCGTCTTCATATTCATTATCATAGTAATCATCATCATACTGATTTCTTTTACCACTCGTTGAATACTGAGGATTGGGAGATGTTACTCTGTAGTAAACAGGTTTGAAGCTGGCTGGAGGTCCAGTGCTGTAGAGGTATGGCCTGGTGCTGGAAGTGGTTCTACTGGTCATGTAAGTAGACGGCCTGAGCATAGACGGTCGAAAGTTGCTATTGTTTCGAACAAGAATGGCGTAAGACTCGCTGAGGGAGATAGGGGGCGTATACCGACTCCCGATTCTGGTATCCTTGGTTGGGCGAACCGGAGCAATTGAATTTAGACTGGGTATGGTGTCACTGTTGCGATAAGAAGATCTGGATGGCTTGCTGGTTGGTTTACCGTAGGTGCGTCGCTCTGACGACTCCTCGCTGCTCACTGAACCTATGAATACATTCATTAATAGAACAATTTGTTTCAAATAGACATGTTAGAAATAATGCTCCAATCAGTCATTTAAAAATGGTTTAGCAATAATTTTAATAATACAAATTATATTAAAAGAAACTAATTAATATTTATATTATAATCATCCTATAAAATTAGATTTAGCGAGTTACATTAAAGAATTCGATGTATCACCTCGCATGGTGAGATATCGTGTTGGGATGCCGGATATTGATGTTAACTCGGTGTTTGGCGCGAAGCGCCGCCAACCGACTCACCTGTATTAAGTAAACATGTACTATTAAGCCATGTATATTATTGATCTTATGCTGATTTGTGGTGGGCTGCTGAGGAAAGAATGCTTGTATAACCTACGTCACTGCAAGTGAAAGTTGAAGTTCATTTCGAATGATGACAGCAGCAAGGTCACGACCGGCCCAATGGCTTCTGAGAAAACTTGAAATCGATATAGACCCAATTACTCTTTTTATTTGTATCGCACATTAAGGCGAAAAATGTTCGCATACTTGTGAAAATTCTAACTAAAAGTTAATCAATAATTAAAATTGCAAATAGAACAATTTAAAATCAGTCTTCAGAGACAAAACGTCTTTGAATATGATTGTCATTAAATGAAGATCATTCAAAGGAATTTCAAATTTATAACAGAATTCTAAATAAAAAAAGACATCGCAGTAATGCAAAAAACGAAGGAAAGGAAAAGTCTCGTTTAGTTGTTTAAAACTAAAAAGGCGCATTTTCAGTTGCATTTAAAAACTGACGTGTTTTGATCACATACAAATCTGAATTTCTTTCGTCCTGCAGTGGACGACTGATCGTAAAGACACCATCAGCCTGCGTAGGGACTGCGCGCTATCGTTAAACTGTTCTACCGTAAAGTGCGCGCGCAGGTCGTTGGGCTACCAAGACAGATTCTCATACCGTCACCCATTGTGCGAAGAAAATAAAGTACCTACCTACCGAAATTCTTTCAAGTTATTGCACGCATAAAAATCGATTTGCTTTTTTATTTAATAAGTCATTTTTGTAGAGTTTTTGTTATTTACTTTTTAGCGTAGGAGTATAAAATTAAACGTATATAAATCAAATCGTAATGGTTATGAAACAAATGTTGCCAAGAATACATATTTTTAGAACTTCTATTAATATCAACATACACGTACAAATCTAGATCAAAACAAAATCCCGTGAGCGAGCTCAGGTTGTGAAGCGATTTTTATTCAGCGGAATTTTCGATTTCTAAATATGATTTGTTTTAAAAAATAACTTTATTACATTTTGTTGCACATTACTCTTAAAACTTTTTTTCTAAATCATCACTTAGCAGCCGTGGTGGCTCATGCGATAGAGCGCTCGCCTTCCAATGAGGTGAGCCCGGTTCGAGTCCCATCTATTCGAGTGCTTCATCTGGCTAGCACCGACTCCAGTACTGACGTAAAATATCCTCAGTGGTAGATGAATTATGGGTTAGGTCTCCTGGCCGTTAGGCAAAACTTCGCACGTTTTCGTGGTTTCCCTCTCCATGGACCGCAAATGCGGGTTTGTTCAGTCAAAAAGTCCTCCACGAAGGCAAATGACTCCCAATACTTTATCCAAGATTTACCACGTCTTCTGGATTGGGTTCAAAATTACCAGGCTACGGAATTGAACGCTGGTAGTCGTAAATCTAAAAATTTTGTCGGATGCTTAACGATGGTTATAAAAATAAAAAAAGATACTCACCACTACTTTCGCAATTTTTAACGTTTCTGGGCCAGTCGCACATGCGTAGATCACTGTTGAAGTAAAGTCCAGGCGTGCATTTGTCGTGGAGAGCGTCTCCAAACACGCAAATGAAGTATTTGTTGCAATCGGTGGAATCTTGGAAGTATCCAAACTGCTGGGGACACCTGAAGGCATCAGTGGCTTTTTGACACTCAATTGGCATCACAACTGTAAAGCATGTTAATTAAAGAAAAGGCTATTTTGAAGCATGGTTAAACAGTATGCAAAAACTTATTAACAGATCCTACTTTATATATAGACTGAATTTAGAAAAATATGAAATAGTGAATCCTGTGTTTGATGATCAGCGCCTGCGTAGGGACAGAGGGTGCGCTGCACCGAACTGTTCTACCGCAAAGTGTTCGATTTCTGTAAGTGGTCGTCGGATTACCAAAGCACTGCAGATTATCAAAATTGCGATGGCATATCATCCTCAAGGACCGTCGCCAAAAGCCCACTAGTGTGACCTAAATAAAGTACCTATCTGTGTTGTTTGAGAGTTAATCAGAAGAGAGTTAATCAGAATTTTTGCAGATTCATGAATGAACCCTTCTAAAAAAATTTAACCTCACTTCCAAAGATCAGTCATTCATTTATTCAGAAAAACATATATATATTTTTTAAGTGTTTCTACACATCTTTTTTTAATTTGAATAAGCTTATTGAGTATACTATACCATAGTATGTATCAACATTGCCTAAAAGTTATTTGTGTCATTTGGTACTTATCGCTTATAAGGCTCACAAACACGTAAGAACAACGCCACTTTCTGAATTTAAAGAAAGCCATCGTCTTCGGCCTGTTGAAACTCTCACAACCTGTTGGAATTCTTAAATTACAGAAAACTCTTATAAATGGTAAAATTACGCTTACATTTAGTCACAAATCATAATAATAAAACTTCCTAGAATATTAAGCATAACATAAAGGAAGGGATACACCGGTAGTTATCTAAATTTCTTTCGGTTTTAGGAAGCTCGTTATTAATTACATTCAGTCAACCATCCAAACAGAACAAGTTAAGTTTGTTATTTGTTGCCGAAGACTGAACTAGTTCAGTACCTTACTGTTACAGAGCATGGCTAAAAAACATTTTTTTTTTCTTTCTTTTTATTAATATTAAAGACAGAGCGATGTTGGCCGGCGAATCATGGGTTGTGTTTTGAGACAAAATGTTTGTCATGCCTCTTTGAAATAAGGTTTATTACGAGAGTCTTATATAAAGAAACACGCAATTGTCTCCATAGCGAATTCCATAAATAGAAATTTTTAATTCTATCTCTTTCGGCGTGTTAAATTTGAGCTCCAACAAATAATCAGCTATTTTATTCCAAACAAGGGTCTTCTCATTTGCCCAGTGACATCAGATCGTGAGAAAAAATCTTAAATGTGCTAATTAACTTGTGCAGACGATATTTTAAGTTACATAATTAAATACCAGTGATGCACTTTCTCTCTGGATATCTTTTTTGGAGGGATTCTTTAAAATATGAGCCGAAATTATAGAATTCCAATAATTTAGGCTTTAAGGCTTTTGGAATACTTTGCAGAGTTATAATGATGCAAATATTAAAACATTAATAATAAAATTTGTTTATCCAAAAAGAACTTCATGATAAAAAAAAATTTCTTATCTTCGTTATTATTTAATTTATAAAAAGTCAAAAATATTTTAAATTATGTGTTAATCCTGTGTCTCTTTAAATTGTGTTTTCTGTTTTTCAACTTGACATGACTTACATAAACATTTGTTCATTGTTACGCATTAATATACTCGGTACGAAGACAGCTTAGAGGCCCTTGCCTATGTATAGCAATACATGAAAAACAGTAAAACTTGTGTAAGTTGACCACTTGTGGTGCATTGTCTGAGTGGTCAACTTATAGAGGGGGCGGTTGACAGGTTTCACTTTATATAGGAAAAATTCCGTTCTTGATAATTGAGGTCAACTTATGCAGGTGCCCAACTTACAAGGGTGGTCAACTTGACAGGTTTCACTGTATTAGCTATTCATAAATTTAAAAAGAAAATGATCGCAGAATCACCATTGTTGACAATTACCTCTTCCTTAATGATTTAAGAACCCTATATTAAAGATATTTTGAGAAAATGATTTAGGTGTTTTTCTGAGCTGTAATAAATTCAGATTGGTAAAAGAGAAAAATAAACTTCAAGAACCATTTTGTTCCTAAAAACTTTATAAAATAATCACACACCCTTTTAATTTGCCTGCAAAAACTAATTCTAATAAATGTTTACAAAATGTTTGACTACTTCCTACAATGAGTACTGAGTTCTTCTAATTTAATTTATTTTCTCTGAAGGATTTTCGTTGAAAACGTCAATGATTATTTTCTAATGAAAATTTTTTTTTATCATTTAAATCCGTTAAAATGGATTTTTAGCTAAGAACTTTGAATTTGACTTCTGAAATAGTCTTTCAAGACTTTTGTTTCTAAAAGAAAAGAAACGCAATCACTCGAAGGACCTCGAAATCGCGTAACTGAGTTCAATTACCAGTCGGAGATCTCTTCTATTGTGGGTTACCTTGAATTTAGAAAGATTATTAAGGAATTTCTTTTGCATTTAATGATCAAAATTTTTATTTCAGCTCGTAAAAACACTTTTTAAAAAAAGTGAAGAAAATCGTTTAAGCGTTACTCGATAAGAAACATTATTTATTCAACTGATTTGGTGTCTATAAGCTTTACTCCAACAGCCTCTGACAAGGAATTTTTTTTATTTCGTAGAATCTGAAATAACATTCAGAATTGCGTTAACACGAGCATTGTGCTACTTTTTTTCGTAAATATGAAACAAAAGATATGCATTTTCAAAAGCTAATTCGGCGATTTCTGTATATTAACCACTGCCCTTATTATCCCGAGTTAACTCGGGTATGTATGTATATATTGCAAATATTTAGTATCCCGTGTAAACTCGGACATAGCAGAATTCGTCAATATGTTTTGTTTTATCACGTTTTTATTCCGCCGGAAGCAAAACAAAAAATAACAATAATCTGCTGTTACTAGAAGTTTGCCAATTTTTCTTTGGAAGTTTTGCTATTTGTGCGATTGCTGACGTGTTTTGTACAATTGTATACACCAGGGCTGTCCAACTTTCGGCCCGCGAACACATATTGTGTAGCCCGGCAACTTCTTATTCAGGCTGATCGGCATCAGTTTTCCCATTAAAATGTAAGCAAATTGTTTTATAATCCTTCTGTTCCCTTGTTTTATAATTAATAATTCAACTATTCATTGTTATTGTATAAGAGGTCTTTTTCAAACTGCGGCCCGCCAGGTGATCAGTGACCGGAATTCTGGCCCGTGGGCTCTTTGCAGTTGGACAGCCCTGGTATATACGATAGTTGATGAATTTACACAGAAAAAAAAAATAATAATAAATGGCGTTCGGGAGCGAAAGTGAAATTAATGCAGATGATTTTTCGGATTATGAAGATAGGAACTCATGCAAAGACTAATATTTAAATTTTTTCATTTGCCCGAGATAATTTGGGATAGTAAACTCATGGTAAATTAAATATTTTTTACACATGAAAAAATTAAATTTTCAACTTAAAACTTGTGTATTAGGTTTTGTTTTAGTTTCTTGTATTTATTAATGAAATAAATAAAAAAATATGTAGAATTTTTGCATATTTTTTTTTTTAATTGGTAAGGGAAGCGGTTAACAACAGTCTGGTAGGAACCACTGGAAGGAAAGAATTGAAAAGAGAGATTTCGCAAAATTACTTAAGCTTCCGTATACAAGATTTCAAGTAATTGCGCATGCACAATTCTAGTGCGCATGCGTCAGTTCCGGTGAAATGCGCATGCGCCAGTAAAAAAAAAAAAAATCAAACTCATGGAAGTGAAAATAAGAGGTTTTGCAAGAATCCGTTAATTAAAAACGCTAAAAAAAGTGGAATATGATTTTAACTTTGACCACAAAATCAAAACAAAAATTTACAATGGATATAGACTATTTCTTTAAAGCTGTAGATTCAAGATGATAGCTCTATGTAACACTGCTTTCATTTTATGATCTGACAATATGTGGGGTTAACCTCAAACACAAAATTTTATTTTTTAATTAATTTTATAACTCTTGTTGCACTCTGTAGCCTTGTCATTTTGAACCCAATCTAGAAGACAAGGGAATTCCTGGATCAAGTATCGGGAGAAGTTCGTGGAGGATTTTTTGATGGAACTAACCCGCAATTGCGTTATAGGGATAAAAAAAAAACTACGAGAATCTCCCATGGTTAACCTGCCAGCAAGGGGACTCCGTCTACCACTGGGGACATTTTACGTCAGCACTGTGGTCGGTGCGAGCCGGGTGCGGAATATTAATCGACCAGCCATTGTTGGAATTCAAACCCGGTTCACCTTATTGGAAGGCTCTATCCCCTGCTCATACATCAAGGATCAAAAATCTGAATCTGTTGAATGTTTATTCAAAGAGTATTACGATTTCTTGCTTCATTTCAGAACTCAAAATATTATCTGAACAAATTAATTAGCATTAATTCTGATCAACTCCTCTTAACCATTTAGATACCCTGGCAGTGAGTGAAGAATCCTCTGTTCTTCATAGATCATCATTCTGTTTATCCTCCATTCTGTTTGTCATTGTTGAATACGCAAAAAAGATTGTTAAGGAAAGTATTCAAAAATGAACACCAAAAAGCAGAATATTTTACATATCTTCAAGGAAGGGAAGAAAATTCTGTTTAATAACAAACAATGTTGGATGGGTGGATGAATTAAGGTGTTGGTCAAGCTTTAAATTTACAGCGCCCAACCTTTAGGCGTGGGGATTTTCCTTTATTATTTTTTGCCAGTAGAGAATAACCTTTCGGGCATCTGAAGGGCAGATTTATTGGCCATATTAAGTGAGCCAACATTGCTCCCTCGGTAAAGACAGATAGAATGAAAGAACACCCATGCACGGGATTCAAACCCAGAACCTTTCTGTTTCCCTGACCCCTACGCAGGCCGGTCCCGGCTTCTTTATTGTTATTATTTATTTATTTTGCAAACAGTTCGACCTCTCGTTTGCTTGCTTTTTTTTTTCATTTAAAGAACTGAAAAGAAAATTGCATGGAACATTAATAATTCTATGATGTTTGCTTTTCATATGACGCGCTTAGTATGAAAACCATGTAACTAAAAGTGTTCATTAAAAAAAGTATAGATAAATGTGAGAATAATCTAAATAAAACTTGATCCAGGAGTTCCCTGGTCTTCAGGATTGAGTTCAAAATTACAAGGCTACGGAGTTAAACATTAGTTGTCTTAAACCCAAAACATTGGATCGGATGTCCAACGACGGCTATAAAATAAAATGGAGTGATTATATTTTTAATCCGCACTAGTGATCGCATTCCTCTTTTGGGGAGTTTTCTTTGGAGGATGTCTCCTCTTTACACACCATTACTACAAACTGATTAAAATCGAATAAAAATGTTTCGCTGTTTATGGTAAATCATATTTTCCTAAACCCTGTTTCAACACCATTAAGATATTCTTTCGAGCAAGGATTTCTTTTCTTCTTTAAAAATATCTATATCTGAGCACGATTTTGAACAGCAGACTGTCTTTTATTGAACCACACCTTATTAAAGAAGAATAAAAACAAAAATGCTTGACCCAATTTCGGGCAACGCCTTTACTTGAAATGCAAAATTTGCTTAAAACACTTTCTTTCCTTTTGATCCAATTTTAATTTTTCACGAAATGACCATGACCACTAGAAACCACTTTTAATCAAACAATAGGCGGTGTAATGAAAACATATATAAAGTATTGTGGGTGGGGTTCAATTGTTAGTGTGTAGTCTGGCTAACGTAAAAATAAAAAAATTTTATTTTCCGGTTCCTATTCTACCTTTACTTTAATAAAAAAATATTTTGACTGATATGCCGAATTTATCAATATTTAGAAATAAATCAGAGTGCTTTGAGACAACAAAAAATAAGCAAAATAATTTTCATAGACTTTACATGAAAATAAACAGTTTCTATAAAAGACTCTTTTCTTGATTATAAAAAGATGAAGAGGTTTTTCGGTTCGATATCAGAGAGTGGAAATTGAGAATATCCAGCAGAGTTGCACACAAGAGTGCAAGAATCTCACCAACTTTCAACAAAAAATAAGCACAATAACAAAACGCAAAATTATTTTCATAGACTTTACATGATTATGATAAAATAAACAGTTTCTATAAAAGACTCTTTCCTTGATTATAAAAAGATGAAGAGGTTTTTCGGTTCGATATCAGAGATTGGAAATTGAGAATATCCAGCAGAGTTGCACACAAGAGTGCAAGAATCTCACCAACTCAGTAGACTTCCAAGTATTTCATCAAACATGAAAAATGATTGGCGATTTCATACGCTATGGAATAGATTGTGATTGAATGAATTGTGAAAGCGTTGAATAAAACAATGTGAAAAGCACGCTTTTGCATAAGACTTGATAAAGAAAAAAGTATCATTTTCGAAAAGGGAAAATTTAGCGATTTTTTAAAACACCCAATGAAAAAGTGCTTTTAAAAATCGAAAATAAGTACCTTTAAGCACTTTTTAAAAGCGCCACGCACCATTTAAATTCTGAAAAGTAGCCTTAGTGGGCGAAACAGATTCCGCCCCTTTTAGGAATTACGAAATTTTTAGACAATCCTCATTTAACACAAGGGGTAGCACGCTCACCCCCCAATGAGTCACAAGGGTTCGAATGGCAACGTTGGCTGGTCTATTCGAGTTCTGCTCACGGCTCACACCGACTACACTGCTGACGTGAAATATACTAGGTGGTAGACGGATTATGTGTTCGACACTCCTTGACGTCAGGCTAACCATGGGAATGCTTTCGTAGGTTTCCTCGCCGTGTAACGCAAATGCGACTTAGCTCAATCAAAAAAGTCCTCCTAGCAGGCTAGTTTATTTTGATGCTTGATCCAGAAGTTCCCTTGTCTTCCAGGTTGGGTTCAAAAATACAAGATTACGGTTTTAAACATTAATATTCGTAGATATATGGTTATAAAACAAAAAAACAAAATAAAATTCACGCATGTTTATATACCTCTAATGAAATAGAAGTATTTTTTTTTTAATACTGCAATGAAGGTACGGAAAACAATTAGATATCAAAAAGTTTGAGCACTACTCAAAATATGGAAAGAAATTTAAAAAAATACTTATCCAAGGTATTGCTAAGTAGAAAATGCGCTCACTTAATGGTTTTTTTCATTATGGTTTTTAAAGTAACAAAAAGTTTATCATGTACAATGCGAAAAAAAAGAACGGACCAACCTGAATAACTTGTGATCTTATGATCGTTCTTTCACGTTCTTCGACTCAATCTTAATGGTTTAAGGGAGTTGTTTCAAACATACTAATTATTTAAGCTGCGAAATCGAACATAACGTATTTTCTCTGAATAAACATAGCTTTTTATGGCGGATTTCTGTCTCCCCCAAAATATAGGGAGTTGCCTTAGTCTGGGAAATAAGGTCACTTAGTCAGGACAGCGGACCGAAGTTTAGACCCTTTCATTTTATTTTCAGCTTATTTCCCTATATCGAGAACTTTTTAAGAGAATTGAAAATTATAAAAATAATTTATTTAAAAATTGATTTCATGCAACAAAAAAAAATTATAATTTTTTCAATTCTATGCCCACACAAAAAAATAATAATAAATATTTATTATTTTTTTGTTGTTTTGTTTAATAATAGTCGAAAACATTTTGAATTGTTGAAGCATGGTATTTTTTTACATCATTTTAAAGAATTCAATTTTAATGGCAAAATACAAATTTGGGCGAAATATATCGTAAGATGGTCATAAAAAAAACCCACACCCTCTTCGCGATTAGACTGACTAATTGCCTTCAGAATAAAATAATAGTAAAGTGAAACCTCTTGGGGGTGACCACTCTCTGTTCCACATAAAAATGGTCGTTAATAAAGGTTGGTCGTTCTTAGAGTTTAACTCCGTTGATTTCAAAATGGTATCGAAAGGAAAGGTACAGTTTGTCTACGGTAAGAACTCCCCCGCCAAAAAGTCTGAGGCCGTCTGGTGCTATAAAAACAAGAATAGCCCATTTCAGGGAGGGTAACTTCCCTTTACACCAAGTCTAACACCATAGACCGACCCCACATCCCTACTTGAATACCCCGTTACCATAGTGGTCAAGACGAATGGTTAGGGGTGTTCTTACTTAAGACAAACTATGCATGATTTTTCGCAAGCGATTTTAATTTTAGTCAGTGTCATTTTGTTGGTGAGGAAGTGTTGGCTTCATGAAAACCCGATCGATGAATAAAATTTAGCGTGTATAAAAATGACCCCTAATTAAGTGTTAAAAAATTTACCCAGTATTAAATAAACGATTATGTTGTTTTTTTTTAAATTTGCAATTAATTAAATATCATAAAAAATTGTTAGCTAAAATGAGAAGAGGTTTTTTCTTTTGAGATGTTTTTTCTAAAAGAATTTTTTTTTTTTCTAATTTAACTTTCAACTCTAAAAATAAACAATAACATCAACAGGTTGTAGATCTCTTACAGAGATCGTCAAAAAGAGCTTTCTAAATAATAGCCCCTCACAATTATTTTGAATGCATTTAAATCTACTTATTTGCTTTGTAAATAATTTTTTTTTTCTAATTTAACTTTCAACTCTAAAAATAAACAACAACATCAACAGGTTGTAGATCTCTTTCAGAGATCGTTAAAAAGAGCTTTAAATAATAGCCACTCACAATTATTTTGAATGCATTTAAATCTACTTATTTGTTTTGTAAATAATTTTTTTTTCTAATTTAACTTTCAACTCTAAAAATAAACAACAACATCAACAGGTTGTAGATCTCTTTCAGAGATCGTCAAAAAGAGCTTTCTAAATAATAGCCACTCACAATTATTTTGAATGCATTTAAATCTACTTATTTGTTTTGTAAATAATTTTTTTTTCTAATTTAACTTTCAACTCTAAAAATAAACAACAACATCAACAGGTTGTAGATCTCTTTCAGAGATCGTCAAAAAGAGCTTTCTAAATAATAGCCACTCACAATTATTTTGAATGCATTTAAATCTACTTATTTGTTTTGTAAATAATTGTTTTTTCTAATTTAACTTTCAACTCTAAAAATAAACAACAACATCAACAGGTTGTAGATCTCTTTCAGAGACCGTTAAAAAGAGCTTTAAATAATAGCCACTCACAATTATTTTGAATGCATTTAAATCTACTTATTTGTTTTGTAAATAATTTTTTTTTCTAATTTAACTTTCAACTCTAAAAATAAACAACAACATCAACAGGTTGTAGATCTCTTTCAGAGATCGTCAAAAAGAGCTTTCTAAATAATAGCCACTCACAATTATTTTGAATGCATTTAAATCTACTTATTTGTTTTGTAAATAATTTTTTTTTCTAATTTAACTTTCAACTCTAAAAATAAACAACAACATCAACAGGTTGTAGATCTCTTTCAGAGATCGTCAAAAAGAGCT